>MDKJ01132516.1:0-96450 GCA_005239525.1 Nicotiana knightiana
TATATATATATATATATATCTTTCGGTCCAAATCTCCTCAATGATAAAACCACCGGAACTCAGTCCATAACTCATTTGTCATGCAATGCAGTACAAGGGGAAAGCTCCCGGAAACTCATCCGTAGTCCCAATTTAAATATGTAATGCAGTATAGGGGGAAAGCTCCCAGAAACTCGTCCGTAGTCCCAATTTAAATATGCAATGCAGTACAGGGGGAAAGCTCCCGGAAACTCGTCTGTAGTCACAATTTAAATATGCAATGCAGCCACTGAGGAAAACAACCAGAATGCGACAAAAACAACATACATTTCCACAACAGGCGCAAAAACAAACAAGACCAAATGCAAAGTGTGATGAGCAAATCAGTACAAAGACTTAAATCACAAAAAATGGTAAAAAATCGCTCATAAGAAGTAGCCACTGAAAGGAATGCCAAGCACAAGGAGAAGCATCATAACAAGGGGAAAACAAGGCAAATATAGCAACGATTCTATATATTCAAGTTCACAACCAAGAAACCAAATCATCCCGGCAAGGGAATAAGCTATAACCAATCTCACTTAGACAATTAGCTTCACCGAATAAACTCAGCTTGAACAAATGCTCAGTAAATAGGCAACATCAAAGATATATCATCAACATGGGCGGTCATCAATTAAACCTAAGTAGTACTTAAGGGAAAATAATTTAAATCACGATGTACGACTCACGGGCATGCTTGACACCAACGTATAGATATTCAAATTACTGTTAGACAATTATTGGGCGAGATTATACTAGTTTTAGTCACATAGGCAGTGTATGAAGAAAGATATAGTATAACGGTAGGAAAGGCAAAGTCTTCATTTAAGTCAATTAAGATCAAATAAGAAACAAGGAATGCTAGGCAAGTAACTTCTAATTTGAGCAGGAAGAGATGAAACTAGAAATTGGGAACTCAGATATAACAATTTCAATTCATACACGGGGAACATAAGGACCTAAAAATCCTAAAAGGGTAATCTATTTGCAAATAAGTCCGAGTACGCACTTGTCACCTTGCGTACGCGGGCTACAATCAACATAGAAGACTCAATCCTAAGGGGTAGTTCTCCCACACAAAATTAGGCAGGATACTTACCTCGACGGCGACAACCCAGTACTCTAAAATGAACTTCTCAGGCGAAAAGACCCCTGGACGGCTCAAAATCAACCAAAACAACTTCAAAACACACACAAATTGTATAAGGAACTATTCCGAACAATAAAGTCTCAATCTTTACAATATTATAAAAATCGATCCAAAAGTCGACCCCCAGGCCCGCACCTCGGAACCCGACAAATTTTACAAATTCCGATTACCCATTCCGATACGATTTCACCTATACTAAATTTATCCAATTACGATAACATTTGGTCTTTCAAATCATGATTTTACATTTAGAAATTTTCTTTCAAAACCCACAATCCCCTCAACCCAAAACACAAATTAAATGATAAAAACAAGAATTAATTCATGAAATATAATTAATTATAGTGGAAGAACACTTACCCCTTCGATTTGTGTGAAAACCCACAAAGAATCGCCCAAAACCGAGTTCTAGAAGTCAAAATATGTCAAAAATGGTGAAACCCCGATTTTTCGTAAACTTATATTCTGCCCAGGCGTGTAATGAATCGCGATCGCGGAATATGATTTGAGTTCGCGAAGAGGAAAGGGAAAAACTGCCCAGGTACCTTTTTGTTCAATGCGATCGCGGGCCAATTATTGTGATCGCATAGAAGAAGAATGTCCACTGCCAAAATAGCATTATGTGATCACGATTGTGAAGATGCGATCGCGAAGAAAACTATGCGATCGCGATTAATAAAAACTGGGCTGACCAGAGGGACACTGTGCGATCGCGACTACTCCTATGCGATCGCATAGAAGGAAACCAGAAGGCAAATTTCAGCTGTTCAAAAATAAGGAAAATGGACCCGACACCCATCCGAAACACACCCGAGGCCCCCGGAACCCCGTCCAACCACACACACAAGTCATATAACCTAACACAGACTCGCTCGAGGTTTCAAAACACATAAAATAACACTAAAACGATGGATCAAACCAAAATCCAAACTTATAAATTTTTAAAACTTCTAATATCAACACTCGCGTCGAAACCTATCAATTCAACCCGGAATGACGTGAAAATTTGCAGACAAGTCCCAAATGACACAACGGACCTGCAACCACTCTCGGAATTCTTTCCGAGCCCGATATTAAAATTGCACCTATCGACTGAAATCGCCGAAATTCTAACTTTCGCCAAATTACCTCAAATCACTCTACGGACTTCCAAATCCAATTCCGGATATGCGCCTAGGTCCAAAATCATCATATGAAGCTGTTGACATTAACCAAAACTCATTACGAGGCCGTTTACACAAAAGTCAAACCTCCGGTCAACTTTCTTCACTTAAGCTTCAAAATTTGAAAATTCTCTCCCAATCCGAATCCGGATTAACCGATAACTGAATTCTAACCACGCACACAGGTCGATGTACACAATGTGAGGCTTCTTATGACCTTATACCACCGAACGAAGCTTAAATTCTCAAAACGACCGGTCGGGTCGTTACCCTCCTCTTAAAACAAATGTTCGTCCTCGAACGTGCCATGATTCACCTTGAACTCATCCAATAACTGATTGTACACTTCTAACACATACCTGCGGGTGATCCCACGTCACCCAAACCCACCTAAGCCTGACAGAACAATCACAACTGCAATATAGCCTTCACATCACCACTGATAAGCCTAATACCTCACTTTCTCACCTTCTACTCATTTCTCAAAAGACCCGATTCTAAATCCATGTCCGGTATTAGCCTCAACCAACTGCATCAACTTAGGTCTACATTCATAAGGCACGACCACAAAAAATAGCACATCACACATAGGCTCAAATAGCACTTTTGATCACAATAACTGCCCGAAATCAACTCAACATTGGCAATTAGCCCCACATATGGAAGAACTCTGTTTCCAAACCCCATAATACTGATAATGATACAATGAACATGAAAACTTCATTATTAAACACCCGAATCACCAAGCCACAACTAACACCACCGGGCACACATTTCGCAAACTAAACTAAGGAAAACACATAACGAAATGGCTGAATATGAAAATAGAAGCATATAAAGGATCTATCAAAAAAAATCCCATAGGCACAACTCTCTATCAATACTGACTTGCCAAAAGAAATATAACAAGGAAGAAGCAAAGCATATGAACAAACCACCAGAATTCGATCCTGATAAAAGTTCCACTGCGGTACTCAACCCGGTCTAAATATATCGAATCACAAATATCACGAGGACCTCGCTCTCAACTCTGAATCACATACCGAAAATATATCATACCAATATAAATTTCTCCATTAACTCACTTAGCTGATGAAAGTCATAATTCTAACTGAACTCACATCTCGATGGAGTATCAAATCACAGCTCGTAAACAAAATACTTAGGAAAAAAGAATCACATAAAGCTCACCATAATGAACAACAAGGACTCACTTCTAATCTCACCACTATCAATGATGAATAAAACAACAATAGACACGACTACCTCTCATAAAATCTCCCAACAGGAGCAAACAAGAAAATAGAGTGCCAAGCATAAAACTCACTCATAAATAAGCAACAAATAAGGGAAACTCGTCCCGACCGACAGAGGTATAGTGAAATACAATGGTACCCCACTTTAGCACATCAAGACATACATGGGTGATAATATTTGGCACAACGGACTCTAGCCTACTATATGCAACACATCAACGGGTCGGGCCTTCCCCTCCTGAGCGCCCTCTACCCACTTGAATACCCTGCTATAACACTCCTACCTGAATCCTGGAACAATCTCTCACCATGTGGCTAACATATCCACACTGAAAATTATCTCTCTGCCGATGTGGCTATGGAAAACATACAATACGGATCCTCTGAGACCCATGAGTACCTGAAAAGCCCCCATGGGAAGATGGTAATGCAAACTGAACTGGTTGACCCAAATTTCTCTACCATGACGTACCTTGGTTCCATAATAAGGAAAAGTAGATTACTCTGGTCTACGAGGCCTCCTCGCCTCCCAAAACTCTCTCTCCTGATCTCGTCTGACCTCTCGCTCCCGGTCCCACATGCTCCTTAACCGGCAAGCGATCCCCACTACCTGCTGAAACGAGGCATCCTACTTTAACACTCGAGTCTCGTTGAACCGAATATCATGTCTGAATCTCTCAATGACTCTACGGACTCATCTCCTAACTGAAGCAACCAAATGAGGTGCATGTCTGGCAACCTCACTAAATCTAATGGCATACTCCATGAGTGACATGGCGCCCTGACGCAACTGCTCAAACTCCGCGCCCCGAACATTCCAAGGAACTGAGGTGCAACCTCCCTCAAAACATCTCCCAAAACTGAATCCATGCTAGTGAAGCTAACTCGGCCAGGTTACCCCAACTCATATGCCGCCACCACTGATCAACCCACTACTCTGAACCTGAGACGTGACAAAAATAATCTCGCTCATCTCCACAATACCCGAAATGTGAAGAATATAGTGACACTCCCCCAGGAAAACCCGGGGCACCATCTGCCACCAATCCACTGAAAGATAGAAGGGTGGTACTTTCTATACCTCTCAAGTTCAAGGTATTCTTCCTCCGATGCTACTGCCCTAACCACGGGCTGAACTGAAACCACATGTCGTGCTGCCATGACAGCTGGAACCTGACCAATATGATCTTACTGCTCTGGAGTGTAGACGGTGGGAGTATGAACTCCTCCCCTGATCCATGTAATAGCCGGTGAACTAGAATCAGTCTCGCCTGAGTCAATGTACCAATTATTCTCAAAACTATGCCTAGGCCTCCTAAAGTCCGGGGTACCAACAGGCACCCCCAATACCTGTCCCCCAACTAGAACTTCTGGTGACTCCTCAACGGCTGCTCTAGTAGGCATCTTAACTGCGGGACGTGCTCCTTGTCGGCCTCTGTCTCTGACCCTTGCGACGTTTGCTTCGGGTAACATCATCAGGAACCGTGGCTCGTGTTATCACCGTCGGTGAGAGAATGGATCGATAATTTCAAACTTCAAGATCAATGAATTCGCACGATAGGAATGAAGGAAGTGAAATTGTCCTAATAGTTCTGTAGCCCCTCGAAGATAAGTATAGACGTCTCTGTACCGATCCGCAAGACTCTACTAAGCTTGCTTATGACTCGTAGCACCTATAAACCTAGAGCTCTGATACCAACTTGTCATGACCCAAATTTCCCTCTGTTGAGTATCGTGATGGACCTAGTCTTAGGGACTAGGTAAGCCTAACATTTCCACTGAACAACAACAATAATAAAGGAATTATAGCAGTCTCGATATAGAAATCTTGACATAGTTTACAATTTCCCAAACCCGATAAATACAAGTCATAAGCTCTACGACATCTTTCAACCGAAACTAAATACAACTGTCTAGAAATAATAAGTACAGTTGTCATAAACAGGAAGGTGACTCCGAAGCCTGCAAACGCAATAGCATGTTTACCTTAAGTCTCCTCATCAATAATCCACGCAGCTAATAACAACATTTACCTAGATCTGCACACGAAAATGCGCAGAAGTGTAGTATGAGCCACCACATCGGTGCCCAGTAAGTATCAAGACTAACCTCGGTGAAGTAGTGACGAGGAATTGTCAAGACACCACTGGTCTAATAAGTAGAAAGACATAAATGTACAAATGGCCGAAACATAATATCTATCTAAAGATTTTTTGATATAATTAACGGTACGATCGAATAATACGGAAGAAAATTCAATAATTACGATCAACGGACAACATAATAGAAATACGCAAAGATAATGGAAAGAATACAAGCCAAATGTCGGGAATCACAACCCAATAAAACACTAGCAACACAGCACTGCATCAATTTATTCACGTCAGGCCTTAGCTAACAAACTCAATAAGGCTGGTCAAACCTTCGAGTGAAAACCTTTAAATCGTGAGTTTATTTCGAAAGCTTTAAAGATATAATCATTTCGGAATAGAGAAATTTCTTCTTTGAAACATACTTTCTCTGAATGTATATTTATACATTTTTATAAAGAGAAATCCTTGAAAAATAGTCCCTTCAAAATACGTGGTGTTCAAATATACTTTCCCAAATATTGTTATTTCAAATATCATTTTTATGCAAGACATACTTTCCAAATATACTTTCGAAATAGAAGTCCTTCAGACATAACTTTTTTTGGAGATAATTGCTTTTCAGCTATACTTTTCAATATATATATCTTTCGGTCAAAATCTCCTCAATGATAAAACCACCGGAACTCAGTCTGTAACTCAGAATTTGTCATGCAATGCAGTACAGGGGAAAAGCTCCCGGAAACTCGTCCGTAGTCCCAATTTATATATGCAATACAGTACAGGGGGAAAGCTCCCGGAAACTCGTCTGTAGTCCCAATTTAAATATGCAACGCAGTACAGGGGGAAAACTCCTGGATACTCGTCCGTAGTCCCAATTTAAATATCAATGCAGTACAGGGGGAAAGCTCCCGGAAACTCGTCCGTAGTCCCAATTTAAATATGCAATGCAGCCACTGAGGAAAACAACCAGAATGCGACAGAAACAACATACATTGCCACAACAGGTGCAAAAACAAACAAGACCGAATGCAAAGTGCGATGAGCAAATCAGTACAAAGTCTTAAATCACAAAAAATGTAAAAATTCTCTCATAAGAAGTAGCCACTAAAAGGAATGCCAAGCACAAGGAGAAGCAGCATAATGAGGGGAAAACAAGGCAAATATAGCAACGATTCTATCTATTCAAGTTCACAACCAAGAAACCAAATCATCCCGGCAAGGGAATCAGCTACAACTAATCTCACTTAGACAATAAGCTTCACCGAAACACACCCGAGGCCCCTGGGACCCAGTCCGAAACACATCCGAGGCCCCCGGGACCCCGTCCAACCACACACACAAGTCATATAACCTAACACGGACTCGCTCGAGGTTTCAAAAAATATAAAATAACACTAAAACGACGGATCAAACCAAAATCCAAACTTATAAATTTTTAAAACTTCTAATATCAAGACTCGCGTCGAAACCTATCAATTCAACCCGGAATGACGTGAAATTTTACAGACAAGTCCGAAATGGCACAACGGACCTGCAGCCACTCTTGGACTTGGTTTGGACTTCAAATCACTCTACGGACTTCCAAATCCAATTCCATACACGCGCCTAAGTCCAAAATCATCATACGAAGCTGTTGACATTAACTAAAACTCATTCCGAGGCCGTTTACACAAAAGTCAAACCTTCGGTCAACTTTCTTCACTTAAGCTTTAAAATTTGAAAATTCTCTCCCAATCCGACTCCGGATTAACCGGTAACTGAAATCTAACCAAGCACACAGGTCAATGTACACAATGTGAGGCTTCTTATGACATTACACCACCTAACGGAGCTTAAATTCTCAAAACGACCGGTCGGTTTGTTACCATACACTACTACAAAACCAAAATCCTTTTGTTGTTGTTGTTTTTTTTTTTTTTGGGTTCTACTTTAATCCTTCAAGAAATCCGTCGATTTGTATCCATCATCGGGCCAAGTCAAAGTTAACTTAACAAAAGAAACTACAAAACAATTATATACATATACAACAACATACAACATCATCCCCCACCCCTCACTTAAAAAATTGGCATGTCCCTATGTCAAATAAATTAAAGCAAGGTAAGGTAAGGGGACTTCCCTAGTAACTCAGTCCTGGTCGGAGATAGTGCCAGGATCGAGGTGACAAGCTCGTCCTAGCGCCCGCAGCCAGCCCATAATCTTCTTTTCGGACTTAGCATTTTGAGTAGCCTGAGCATCAACTCTAGTACCCAGATCTGTGACCGAAGTGCGCCGCCCTGCCATATCCTGCTCCAAAGCTGTCAGGCGGGTACTCCGACGGGCCTGAGATGGACCTGCCTCATCTGGGATCTGCACCTGTGGGGGTGAGGCATGCATAGCCTTCTCCTGACCATCATCATCACCCTCAGACTCATCCGAGGTGTCATCATGAGCAGCTTCAGGTGCCATCGGGTCCTTCCCGATTGTTACTTTGCTTGCCCGGAATGCGGCCTCCTTTGGCACCTTCCCATCTATGTTGAGGTTCTCGGGAACTCTCACCGCTCGGCATAATCTGGTGACTAGATATGGAAAGTAGAATCCATACTTCTTCTCGGGTGAGCGGACAAACATTTCAGCCTGGATGAGCCGGGCCACATCAAAATCTCGGCTATTCACAAAACACCAAATCACTGCCGCGCTAGGTCCATTTACATCGGTGGTGTTGTGCGATAGCAACAAATAATTGTTGATTATGGTAAGCCAACACTTTGCCTCCCAAGTGAGGGATGATGAATTCAAGACGCTCCCAGGTGTAACCCCTACTACCTCCTTTCCCAACACACAAATGGTTTGGATGAATAGATTCTAAGTGACGGGCTTTTGCTGGTATGTCTCATAAAAATCTTCACCCCTATCAAAAACCGGTAACCTATAAACTCGTATGATGGAATCGAGTGAAGCATCCACCCTTTTCTGTCGCACTATGCAGATCTGGTCTTGATGTTCTGGGAAATTGGCATAAAAATCCCGCACCAGCATCATGTTGCCTTCCTCCGGCTCTTCAAAGAATATGTCGAGCTGGCGCCTCATCAATTCCCGATACATGTTTGGGCATTCAACCTGGAGATCTGGCTTGTCAATGGCTCTCTCGGCCATATGTTTCTTCGACGCCTTCTCACTAAAATGCTCCTAAGCTTTTCTAGATACAAATCGGCGATTGTCAAATTAGCCCATGCTAGCCGGTGCCCGAGATCTAGAGGAACCTCCTAGTCCATTGGTCGAGGATCCTGTAGAACGTCTCTTCCGGGAGTGATTCATGATACCTGACGTCCGCCCTGTCCGCCCCGTCCGCACCCAGCACCGCGATTGCGGACACTGGGCAGAAACGGTCTTAAACTCCGTGCCCTGTCCGTGGTCGCGGACGCTGGGCAGAAACTGTGTCAATATCCGCGTTCATGTCTGCGGTTAGGACCGTGGTCGCGGATCACTGTTCCGAACATTTTTCTATTTTCTTCAATTTTTACCTCTTCCGGGGTTAGCTTTTGACCCCGACTCCTTCCGATGTGCCCAAATCTTTCCCTGCACACTAGTAGTTTGGTTAATATCGTTCACATCAAATATAACACAAAATAAAAACAAAAGAAGATCATGGGATGCCTCCCAAGAAGCGCCCAAGTTAACGTCGCGGCACGACGAATTACAATAAACCATGGGTTGCCTCCCAGGAAGCGCCTGATTTAACGTCGCGGCACGACGCAGGCTTTGATCAACACTCCTCATTCGCGCACTGGGGCTCTTCCAAAGTTATTACCACTCTATCCCATTTTTCTTCGTCCATTCCAAGGTAGTGTTTCAAACTTTTCCCATTCATCGTGAACTTATTTTTCCCATCTTCTGATTCAATCTCCAAAGCTCCACTTAAGAACATTTGCACCACTCTGAAGGGTCCAGCCCATCGAGACTTTAACTTACCCGAAAACAATCTCAATCTTGAGTTGTATAACAACACTAGCTCTCTATGTTTGAAGTGCTGATTTAAGATGTGCTTATCATGCATTAGTTTCATCCTTTCTTTGTATAGTTTAGCACTCTCGAATGCCTGGAACCTGAATTTCTCGAGCTCATGTAACCCAGTGACTGTTGGTGCCTGCGGTCTCCATATCCAAATTCAACTGCCGCAATGCCCATATTTCTTTATGTTCGAGCTCTACCAGAAATTGGCATGCCTTTCCAAACACCAACTTGTACGGTGACATACCAATTGGAGTTTTGAATGCTATGCGGTACGCCCACAATGCATCATCCAACTTCTTTGCCCAATCGGTCCTTGTTGAATTCGCTGTTTTTGTAAGGACACTTTTAATTTCCCTATTAGACTCTTCAACTTGACCGCTTGTTTGTGAGTGGTACAGTGAGGCTACTTTTTGGCGAACTCCATACTTTTCCAATAGGCGTGCAAACGCTTTATTGGAAAAATGGGTTCCACCATCACTGATTATAGCTCTCGGGGTGCCAAAACCTGTGAAGATTTTTTTCTTTAGGAAACTTGTCACCCTTTTTGCATCATTGGTTGGGAGAGTCACTGCTTCGGCCCACTTGGAGACATATTCAACCGCTACCAATATATATTTGTTACCATATGAGCTGATGAACGGCCACATAAAGTCGATCCCCCACATGTCAAAAACCTCCACCTCTTGAATTGTGATCATCGGCATCTCGTGACGGCGAGATATGTTGCATGTCCTTTGGCATTCATTGCAACTTTTGAACCAAGCATGGGCATCCTTGAACAGGGTAGGCCAATAAAATCCCGATTCCAACACTTTTGCTGTTGTCCGGATTCCTCCAAAGTGTCCACTATATGGTGAAGCATGGTAAGCCTGCAAAACATAAGGTTGATCTTTCTAGGGGATACACCTCCTGATCATGTTATCAACACATATCTTAAAAAGTAGAGTTTCATCCCATTAACAAGATCGACAATCACTGAAGAACTTTTTCTTTTGAATTGAGGTGAGATCATAAGGTATAATACCTCTTGCTAAGTAATTAGCAATATCAGCTTACCATGACGCCTCCTTCATTGTCACATCAAGTAACTGTTCATCCGGGAATGTCTCTGTGATATCTTCAACCTCCATTCTCTTTTCTGCTCCTTCCAACCTCGAGAGGTGGTCTGCCACTTAATTGTTCATCCCCTTTCTGTCATGGATTTCTAGATCTAATTCTTGTAGCAAAAGAACCCAGTAAATCAAGCGTGGCTTTGACTCCTTCTTTGCTATCAAGTACCTAATTGCTTCATGGTCAGTATAAACAATAACTTTTGAACCAATTAAGTACGACCTGAATTTGTCGAAGGCAAACACTACAACGAGAATTTCTTTTTCAGTGACAGTGTAATTAAGCTGTGTATCACTGAGCGTTCTGCTTGCATAGTAGATCGAGTGCATCATCTTATCCCTGTGTTGCCCCAAGACTGCTCTTATAGCATAATCACTGGCGTCGCGCATGAGCTCGAATGGTTGCTCCCAGTTGGGTGCAGCAATGATGGGTGTAGTCACCAATCTCTTCTTCAGCTCCTCAAAGGCCAACCTGCAAGCATCAGAAAACACAAAGGGCTGGTCTTTTTCAAGCAGCTTACTTAATGGGTTAGCAATCTTGGAAAAATTCTTAATGAACCGCCTATAAAATCGGGCATGCCCAAGGAAAATTCTCGCTGCCTTTACCGAAGTGGGTGATGGAAGCTTCTAAATCACATCAACCTTGGCATGGTCGACTTCAATTCCCTTTTCGGACACTCAATGGCCCAACACTATTCCTTCTTGTACCATAAAATGGCACTTCTCCCAATTCAGCACCAAATTTGTCTCCACAAATCTTTTGAGCACTCTTCTTAGGCTGTGAAGACAATCTTCGGATGAATCCCCACCATGGAGAAATCACCCTTAAACACCTCCATAATGTCCTCAACCATGTCAGTGAAAATGGCTAACATGCACCGTTGGAATGTAGTCGGTGCATTGCAAAGTCCAAAGGGCATTCTCCGAAAATCAAAGATGCCATACGGACAAGTGAAGGACGTTTTCTCTCTATCTTTCGGGGATATAGAGATATGGTTATACCTTGAGTATCCGTCCAAGAAACAGAAGTGGGATTGCCCAGCTAACCTTTCCAACATTTGTTCAATGAAAGGCAAGGGGAAATGGTCCTTCCAGGTGGCTGTGTTCAATTTCCGATAGTCCATGCAAATCCGCCACCCCGTGACTGTACCAGTTGAGATCAACTCATTCTTCTCATTCTGTACGACTGTCATTCCTCCCTTTTTTGGCACACATTGGACATGACTGACCCAATTGCTGTCAGAGATGGGGAAGATGATACCTGCATCCAGCCACCTGATCACTTCCTTCTTTACTACTTCTTTCATATTCGGGTTCAACCATCGTTGATGTTCTCTGGAAGGTTTGTGTCCCTCTTCCAGAAGAATCTTGTGCATGTAGAAGGCTGGGCTGATACCTTTTATGTCTGCCATGTTCCAACCAATAGTAGTCTTACATTCTTTCAATACCTGCAATAATTGCTCTACATGCACAACTAGCAAACCAGATGATATAATAACAGGCAAAGTAGAATTGGGACCCAAGAAAGCGTACCTGAGGTGGGATGGAAGCGGTTTCAAGTCCAGTTGTGGTGGTTCCTCTATTGATGGTTTTGCGGGTGGTGTCGCTCTCTCTTCTAAGCGTAGGGGCTCGAACTGAGGTTCCCTTTTCCAGAACCCTTGGCCTTCGAGAGCCATGACCCATTTTGCCAACCCTTTACTGTCCATCTCTTCCAAGTTCGTCAAGCAGGCTCCCAATGGATCATTGACATTAAGGGTCTCATCCTCTTGTTGCAGCATCATATCCACGGCCTCCACTAGTGAGCAATTTGCAAATTCACTGGGTCTCCTCATGGATTGTTGAACATTGATTATTATTTCTTTATTGTTAAACCTCATTTTTAGTTCTCCAGTCTCGCAATCAATCAATGCTCTCCCAGTGGCTAAGAAAGGCCTTCCTAGAATGATGGGTATCTCATCATCTACCTGACAGTCAAGAATAACAAAGTCTGTAGGGAATACAAATTTCCCCACTTGCAAAAGCACATCATCAAGAATTCCTGTCGGTCTTTTGACCGTGCGATCATCCAGTTGCAATAACATCGAGGTCGGCCTAGATCTGCCAATGCCCAGTTTTGTATAGATTGCCAAGGGCATCAAGTTTATGCTGGCTCCCAAGTCACACAATTCTTTAGCAAAAGCATAACTCCCATTAGTACATGAAATAGTGAAGCTACCTGGATCAAACACCTTTTGGGCCATAGGTCTTGTCACTACCGCGCTGCGGGTTTGTGTCAGAGTTATAGTGGACAAGTCCTTGAAGTCAAATTTCTGCGACATCAGGTCCTTCATCATTTTTGCATACCCTGGATTTTCCCTCAAAGCATCCATCATTGGAATATTCAATTGAATCTAGCGAAGCATTTCCATGAATTTCCTGTATTGATCATCTTTCTTTTGTTTTTCCAATCTCTGAGGGAATAGTGGGGGAGTCAATCTCCGTCCACTGCTTGATGTCTTTTTTTTGCTAGAAGCTTCAGGCACAAGAGGTGCTACCTATTTTGAGACTTGTTCACCTTCTTTTACCTTACCCTTGTCAACCTGTTCATGTTCGACTACCACCTCGGTGAGCTCTGCTGATTCATATGCATCTAATGTAACTGGAGTGGCTGGCGTAGTCTCTTTTCTATATTGAGCATCTTCTTGCTCTCTGTCTAAATCTCTTCCATTCCTGAGACTCACTACCATTAGCTCATTTGGGTTAATATTTGTATCTGCCGGCAATGTTCCTTAGGAGTGATTGTTTAAGGCCATGAACAGTTGTCCCAGTTGAGTTTCAATGCCTTTGATTGATGAGTCATGTGCTGCTAACTTTTCTTGCATCTTACCATTTGTTCCAATGAGTTATTGCAGCATGCCCCTGATTTCTACCATGTTGTCGTCCTGCTGTTGATGAGGTGGTTGGTAGGACAACTGTTTCTTGTGCTGTTGTTGATAGCCATGTTGCCTTTGATACAACACAACTTGGCCTTGTGATCGTGCCCCTCTAGGTTGTGGCACGTTGGGTCTGTAATGCTGGTTTGGTGCTGGCCCCCATTGTTTCCCTCCTTGCCTCTGACCCCCGAAATTATTGACATAATTCATGTATTCTCTGAAACCCTGGTTTTCATTCTCTCCACGCCACGAGAACACATAATACTAGTTTATGCAAGGGTGCACAATCCCCCATTTGTTGTATCAACAATGTGCACTTGATTTGTACCCATCTCGTCGATCTTCTTTATCAGTATGCTCATCTGAGTCATGAGAGTGGCTATGTTCTCTGCATGGGAATTGTTTGGGTCAAGAGCAACAGAATGCACTATTGGTGTCAGTGTCGTACCTCTAGTCATCCAGCCTGAATTTTGATCCATCTTATCGAGAAGAATCTTGCACTCTGTGAATGTGTTGCTCAGAAATTCACCCCCAGCTGAAGCATCTTTATTGGCTTTCAAACTGTCTTCCAAACCCATGTAGAATCTCTGTCCAAGCATCTGGTCTGGAATGCCATGGTGTGGGCACTTCACTAGCATCCCTTTGAACCTCTCCCAAGTTTCTTGCAAGGTCTCAATAGGTTTCTGCTTAAACTGCAATATCTCATCAATCTGCCTTACAGTCTTGTTAGGAGGATAAAACTTGTTTAGAAACTGCTTGACTAATTCCTCCCAAGTGGCAATGGAGTTTATTGGGAGCGAATTCAGCCAAGTTTGAGCCTCTCCAGTCACAGAGAATGGAAACAGTAATAGCTTGATGGCTTCTGGAGTCACATTCGGCTGTCTTTGGGTCACACATATTGATAGGAAATTTTTTAGATGTTGTTGTGGATCTTCAATGTATGAACCGAAGAACAGTCCCTTATTCTGCAATAGATGCAGCATGTTGTTGGTGATCTGGAATGTCTCCGGTTGTATCTGAGGTACAGCAATGGCGGTGGCCAGGTTGTCAGTAGTTGGTTGTGCCCAATCATAAGAGCAGCTTCTGGCACAAGATCCACCACTCCGTTGTTTGGGTAAACCTGATTATTTCGATTGTTTCCATCGACATCATCCAGGTTGTCCATTTCAATTTCGAGTTGATATTTTTGTTGTAACTGTTTGTTCTTCTCATTGGCACGATTTAATGCCTGAATATTTTCTCAGGGTCTGAGAGTCCTTCGAAAAGTTCACCAGTCCTCGAAGAGCTTCTAGGCATACACCTGAGTCACAGGAGAGTTCAAACGTGAGAATTTCAATGGGAAAATTTTTAACACCGTAGAAAATTGATCTAAACTAAAAATCCTAGCAATTCTTCTAAGTTGTAATAAATAACATCGTTAGCTCCCAGACAACGACGCCAAAATTTGATCACGCCCAACTACACCTTATAAAAAGGACTAAGCGGTCGCTGCAAATATAATCCGGTTCAAGTCCGGAGTCGAATCCCGCAGGGAACTAACCTATTTATTACAACTTTTAGTGATGCTAATGACAAGCTCAGACAACTTCTGGATGCAAGATTTTTATGAATAAACAGTGGAGTTTATTTAGCTAATGTAAAATGACAATAAAACTAGCAATAATCAAGAATAAAGTTGAATTCAATGGTAAAAGAATCTAGAGCTATTGATTTTCTCAATTGCCGGATTAATTCTTAACTCTTTAGCTATAATCTCGCTGTAATACTCTATGAGGATTATGAGTTCCGGGCTACCGTAATTATCTCTCGATCAATTACGATAATTTACTAGAAACATTCTTTCGAACTACTCTAGCTAACAATTTCTACAACTCAGAATTATCCCACCAAAATTTTGTTATTTCTAAACCCACTTTCAAATTTAAGTAATTAATCTCTTCAGTTACCCAAAAGTGGTGTTGTTCAACAACAATCTAACCAAGTGTTCTTTCTCAAGCAACACAAGGCAACTAGACACGATTAATCAAGAGCTCTTTCAATTAACCACAATACAAAACGTAGTTGAACAATCATAGAACAAACACGGCTCGATTATATCAAAATAGAGTTAAAACTTCATCCAACAATTGGTTCCATCAACCCTAGATTAAATGTTTAGCTACTCATACTAATACAAAACATAGCAATAATATGATTCATGATTCACAATGATAAGCAGAGAGAAGAAGAAAGAAACTCTAAAGAATTGCTTGATATTCTCTCCCTTGTTCTTGCCTCCAATTATGTCTACAACAAACCTCCTCTGATTTCTTGGGAGTTTGGGCTCTTATAAGTTTAGGTTAATTGCCTAGAAATTTACACAAAAGCCCCTGCACTCTGTTGCTTTTTAAAAACTCGTTCGAGGTCGCGGACTCAACCGCGGACACGACAGCGGACTTGCACCTCTTGACTGTTTTCCTCCGCGTTCCACTGCGCGCCCAGGTCCGCAGTCGCGGATCTGCCTTTTGCATTTTTTTCTTGTTTTCCTCGCTCCTTTTCATCCGGGCTATTATTTGATTGGCCTTGTATGTTCATAATTGACTCTGAAACGCTCTTTATCTCCCTCCTAGCTCAGAGTGGCTCCTG
This sequence comes from Nicotiana knightiana, assembly GCA_005239525.1. Classification (NCBI taxonomy): domain Eukaryota; kingdom Viridiplantae; phylum Streptophyta; class Magnoliopsida; order Solanales; family Solanaceae; genus Nicotiana; species Nicotiana knightiana. The sequence continues at coordinate 16,323 of MDKJ01132516.1, forward strand.
GAAAGCATAAATTTCTCAATTAGAGCATTTTGTTATCTTTTAGCATTTAAACATCAATAAAATACGGTTAAATTAGAATATAAATAGCGTTTACATTGCATAATATAGGCTACTATCACTTCTAATTACTACTCTTCCTCCTTTTTCTTATCTCAACTTTTAGCGGATTATTCCCATATTGAAAGCTAGTGTAAATTAAAGAAGTTACACTATATGTTAATTTCCTTTCTTATTTTATTTTAGTTGAACTTTGAACGTACATGCAAAATCCGCTGGAATTGGCCTTTAATTTATAATCAAACTTTCTCAACGTTCTGATCCAGAAAATGTATAGGATAGGGAGATATATATACTTTAAGTTTATACACAAGTCATTCGTTGACAATTAATACACTTAGTTGGCTTTATCCTGTTCAATAAAGGCTCTTACTACTGCAACTAGTACACTAGCGATCCACCAGATTCTATTTAAAGGTTTTTGACCTTTTGTGCAATAATTTAATCACAAAGTGCAGGGAAATAAAAGTCTTGCTTTGCTAGTGGCTACTTTGTGGTTGGAAATTTTGGCGGATCAGTTGCGGTCATGTGCTTTATATGATCTGCTATATTTATCCATTTCGTGTTCTCGGAGGAAAATGTTCTTGACTTAACTTAAGTATCCTTCTTTGTCATTAGTAGTATGGTCTTATTTAGGGAAGAACTTTTCAGGATAAAGTGTTAGTGTATCATTTAAGTTTGTCTTTTTATGATATTGTCCTCTCGATATTTTATACTTTCTTTTATATATTAGATTTTTTATTTTTACTTATGGACGTAGGTCAATTGACCGAACCACGTTTAATATTTATTTCTCTTTTGATATATTTTTTTTTTGTTGTGTGATTTATCGTCGTTCAAGGTTTGTATTACTAGCTTTCGCATGGCACCTAATTATTCCGATCATAACAAGTAGTATCAGAGCGAGGTTCAAGACAGGTACATTTTGGCGGATTTAGTTCTAGCAGCAACCTATTTGACGGTAGTCATGATTTTTGTTAAAGAAATTTGACCAGAATATTGTTCACGTTGAGACAAACTTTGTGGTGGAGATTTGGTGATACGACTTGTTGAAGGTTATATGAAGAAGCTGGATCAAATTTATTTTGTCAGATAATTCAGGCAAAGGGGGAGAGTTGTTAGGTGTTTGTCCTGATTTTCTTACCATATTTGGTTTCTCCTATTTCTTGAAGGACAACATATTTAACATAATTGATTTTCTCGTTTACGAAAAGGATAATATAATTCTTCCATGTTTTGCTAGTTTTTTTTCTTGGAGGAAAATATTTTTGAATTATATAAATTAAGGATTTTTCCTTCTCATTCAGTAGTATCCACAATATAACTATAAAGGGTTTGAAACTCTTGTTTAGGGGGAGAACTCTTCGAGAAAAGCGCTAGTGTGTCACTTGTGTTTCCCTCTTTGTGAGGTTGTTCTCTTGATATTTTGTACTCTCTTTTATATAGTAGATTGTTTATCTCTACTTGTGGACGTAGGTCAATTGATCGAACCACATTTAATGTTTGTGTCTCTTTTGTTATTTTTCTCTTTTTCGCCGTCGATTTATCACTGTTCAAAGTTTGCGCTACTAGCTTCTACATGACACCTGATTATTCCGATCATAACAATTCTCACTATTGTAAAGGAGTGATTTTTGTCCTAATTTTCAAACGGTAATTAACTATTCCAACCATGTTAAAAAACAATTACGGGATGGGTAACGTCTCGAACCAATTATAACCATATTCTATTTTTTTTCTTACATAGTTTAGCGTATTTTGTATATAATTTTCAAAAAGGAATTCACCTTTATATTAACAAGGTACTAAAAAGATCTATGTTAGAAACTGGTTTGAGAATATTCATGTTTATCATCACGAATTTAAGCATTGTTGGGTGAATTAAAGTGAAAAACTAAAAACTTCAATGTCGAAGGATTTTAAAAGCTAGAAAACTCCTAAATGAGTTTCGTGATTCGCTGAAAGTTTTAACAAAATGATGATTGAGGTTTGTCGACAATGTCATTTGGAAGTTATGGCTAAAATTTAAATGTTTTTTGTGACTCGAGTTCGCAGGAGACAAAATCTAATTTTTGCATACAATAGTATAATGGGTGTATAATATTGTATACTGGACGTGTAAATACTATTGCAAAAATAGGCATACAACTTTAAACTCAAAAACATGGCTACGTAGGTGTACTGTAGTATGTTGGGCTATACTTTCGTACAAATCTCTCTATTTTTGTTTGGTATTATTTGATTAGATACGAGATTGTGAAATGCTTTAAATCGTATATTGCAATAGTAGTCGCTTAAAATATTAAAATAACCGTTGAAAAGGTAATTTTTTTCAAAAAAGGCAGTCTCGTGCATAAAGTATCATGTATTCACGCGGGGTCCGGGGATGGGTCGCACCCTAAAGGGACGTGATGTAAATAACCTATCCTGATACAAATATCATCAACAGATTTCACAATTAGAATCCGTAATCTATTGATCACACGAAGACAACTTAACCGTGGCTCTAAAATTTGCCTTCTAACATTTGAAAAGTTAGCTTAAATAAATTTTAAAACGGTATACCTAAACATTTAGAAGTTGGTAAGAGTAATATCATTTCGAATGCAGACAACCATCTCGAGAAATAGCAAGATAAAAAATAAAAAATAAAAAATAAAAAGTATCATATATATCAACTGATACAAGAGTGTGAAAAACTATGCATAAACACTTTAAATACAGTACAAGGAAAAATATCTTTATATTAAATGATCGCATGAGAAAATGATACGTGGAGTCGAAGACAGATAGTTGAATCCGAAGGCAAGGGCCTCATCTATTACCAAGTAGAATGATACTCATAGAGATGAAATAAATGTTTGTCATCCGGTAGCATTTAGTGAGGAATATTCTACAGCATTAAATGCGCAGCTTGTACAAGGAATATGACATTCACTGCTTGCCGTTATACATTCTTCTAAACCTCATAATTGACAATAAAGAGGGATTTGATCCTAGCACCTTGTTCCCTAGGTGCAACTATAAATTGCGAGCTTTATTATCATTGTAGGGGAAGAATTTTCAGGCAAGCATATGCTACACTCTATTCAAACTCAATATAATTTTAGCTTCTTGTTTCTTTGATGTAGTTGTTATTGTCCCCGGAAGCCCTGCTCCCGGAATTACTATTTCTGCAATTTTATTTCCATCTCTAGGCTAAGCATTACATTTTCATCTAATTTATCTAATATTTTAGGATCAAATTAATTCACTTGCTTATAAATCACGTATAAATTCAACTGTACTATTTTATGGGTAAATAGTTTGGCACCCACAGTGGGGCTTAGACAGTTGTGTAATTATGTAACGACTCGGCCGGTCGTTCCGAGAATTTAGCCCTGTTTTCCCCAATTTATGCTTCATTCTTGTATAGTTCAGCTCTTTTATGTTGTGTTGGGTTGATTGGTTCGGGTTCGGAGTGGTTATGATGAGAAATGAGACACTTAGTCTCTTAGGATGGTGATTAAGTTGGAAAAGTCAACCGGAAGTTGACTTATAGGTAAATGATCTCAGAATGTGATTTTTGTGGTTCGAATAGCTTCATTAGGTGATTTAGGACTTAGGAGTGCGTTCGGAATGTCATTCGGAGGTCTGAAGTAGAATTAGGCTTGAATTGGCGAAATTGGATTTTTGGCGATTTTTGATTGGCAGTGAAAAATTAGCTATCGGGGTCGGAATGGAATTCCGAAAATTGGAACAGGTTCGTATTGTCGTCTGGGATGTGTGTGCAAAATTTCATGTTTTTCGGACGTGGTTTGAGTGGTTTCGGCATCGTTAGCGAATTCCGAAAATTTGGAAATCCTTAGGTTGGAATTTTGGATTAATTCGGTGTTTTGATGTTCTTTTGGGTGTCCCGAAGGTTCGACTAAGTTCGGGTGATCAATTATGACTTGAGGGTACCATTGGTTGAGGTCCCGAGGCCTTCAAGATGAGTTCGAATGATTGACGGGGGAGTTTTTGGCCTTAGAATGTTGTTGGTGTGAATTGTTCTGTGATTCTGCAGATGCGGAGGGGTGGCCACAGGTGCGGTCACCGCAGGTGTGAATTGGGCATCGCAGGAGCGTAAATTGGCCATGAGGTGAAAACCGCAGATGCGGTGATTTGGACGCATCTGCGGGGCCTCAGGTGCGGTGCCTGGAGCGCAGATGCGGTCCTGGGCGCTTAAGTGGAAACCACAGGTGCTGTTGAGTGGACCGCAGAAGCGGTCACGCAGGTGCGGGGTATGTGACCGCAGGTGCGATTTAGCTGGGCGGAGCATATAAATAGTAGCCTTCGCGAATTTTGGCTTATTTCATCAAAGTTCTCATACGGGTTGGAGCTTGTGGGAGCGATTTGAAGAGGGAAATCTAGGGAACTTCGTGGAGGTAAGACTTTTGGACCTAAAACTCATTTTTATGGTATTATTTGACCGATTAGAGGTGAAATTTATGGAAATTTGTGACTAAATTTGGGAGATTAAGGCTTGAAATTTGAAAGTATAAAATTGGGGATTTGAGGGGCCATTTGGGTCCGATTTTGATGTATTTGGCATGTATGAGCTAGTGAAGGCGTAACGATTCTAATTTTGTGATTTTTATCAGAATCCGAGACGTGGGCCCGAGGGTCGGGTTTGGCCAATTTTGGGTTTGTTGATGTAAATTGGTTATTTTCGAGTGGGCTTTGTTCCTTTTAGTATATTTTGATGATATGAATATGTTTTGAATAGATTCGGAGTGCGTTGACTCCGAGTCGAGGGGCAAATACATCGCGGTGTAGTCTTTCATCCAGTTTGAGGTAAGTAACGAACGTAAATCTTGACCTGAGGGTATGAAACCCCGGTATTTCATATTGCTTTGATAAATGAGGTGACACACATGCTGAGTGACGGGCGTGTGGGTGTGCACCAGTAGGGATTGTGACTTGGTTCGTCCCATAGCGACTATTAAGTCGCGGATTTGATTTGAAATCACGTGATACTTCGTGTTTTAGAGATTTACACTATATTTGGGTTGTATGCCATGTTTGGGGATTTGTGCCGACCTGTTTGGACCCTCAGGGGTGTTTTACTACTATTTCTCACACTGTTTTTTATAGAAAATATGATCGCAGTCATGATTTATACTTGTTCATTCTCATTCATGCTTATCACCCTGTTTTCAAACAAATGAGAAATGTTTTGGCTGAGTCCCTGTGATTGTGGTGAGATGTCCGAGTGGCTTGTGAGGGTGATGACTGAGCGAGGCCGAGAGCCGGATTTGTGAGGATAGTGATGGATCGAGCTGCACGCCGCAGCGATATATATATATATATTGGATCGGGTTGCACGCCGCAACGTTATATATATTGGATCGGGCTGCACGCCGCAACGATATAGCGCTTGGGCTGAAGGAGCCCCTTCGGAGTCTGTACACCCCCAGTGAGCACAATTGACTATTTATGGATCAGGCTGAACACCGCAGTGTTATATATATATATGGGTCGGGCATGCCGCATCAGTCATTATATGGTACCTATTGAGTGTGAGTGTTGAGTGCGAGTGTTTATTGATGAGAGATGAGTCACGAGTGACTGAGAGGCTTGCCTGGGAGACTTTACATTGTGAGTGACACTGTGCCCGAGGGGCTTATTTCTATGAAACTAATGTTTTCACTCTTCTTTACATTTCAGCCTCTAAACAATAAATGTTGAACTAATGTTTTATATGAGATTTGAAAAGGGAAAACTGGAGTTTCTATGACATTTTCGGAACGTAGATTCTTGACTCGAATTATTGATTTCCACTGAAAATTGTGATATGATTTTACATTATTTTTTTAGCTCGTCACTGCGCTAAAGTCCTTATTTATATTTGTTACTTACTGAGTTGGTATACTCACGTTACTCCCTGCACCTTGTGTGCAGATTCAGGTGCCAGGATCAAGTGAGTTTTGATTCATCCTCATTGGAGCATTTACCGGAGATTGTGAGGTAGTTGCATGGTGTTCGCAGACCCACCTTTCTCCTTCCTATTTTGTCGTTATTTACATTTCCTAGACTGGTTGTATTAAGGAAATCGTGTCAGATTTTGTGTTCTATTTAGTTGCTCATGACTGTTGACTCCGGATTTTGGGGTTATTAGACAGATGTTTTCATTGATTATCCGCATTTGTGAAATACTAAACATGTAAGGTTATGATAAATCGCGTTATTGTTTTAAATGGAAAGTTCCTCGTATTATGTTCAGTAAATTGGCTATCCTAGTACCACGATAGTCGCCATAACGACCAGTTTAGATTTGGAGTCGTGACAAGTTGGTATCAGAGCCTAGGTTACATGGGACTCACCGGTCATGAGCAGGTTTAGTAGAGTCTTGTGGATCGGTACGGAGACGTTTGTACTTATATTCGAGAGGCTGCATAACCCTTAGGAAAAATTAATATTCTTGAATTCTTGTCATGCTAATCCATTTATTCAGCTAAAAACGTAACTCTTTGAATTCCTTTCATGTATTTGAATGCGCACGTGAGCGCTCGGTATCAGCCATGCATCGACGGCTTGTGATTTCCATGGGTGAGATGTGATTTTCTTAGCGTGTGGATAATGAGCCAATCGGGAGGACTTGAGGCCGGGTTTTGTCTGTGGTTTCGGTTGTGTGAGCACATGCATTTGGGACTTATATATCCGGTTGTGTCCTTATTGGTGGGATTTTTGTGACTGGATGACTATATGGCGAGTGTGATTCGATGGTGAGGTGTGTTCATATTGTTTGATTGTGACAAAAGGATTGGCTGGGGATGTAGCAAGAACTATTGAGTGTTTGACTTATGTCCTGAGTTGGCATATGGCCTCGAGTTGTGAGTGTACCGGAGGACCACTCATGTTGTTTAGTTGTGGAGTGAAGTGGATCTTTCTGTTGTGTTATGAGTTCCTGGTGATGTCTTTTGGGTTGACCAATGCCCCAACAACGTTCATGCATTTGATGAACAACGTATTTCAGTCGTATTTAGATCCTTTTGTTATTGTGTTCATTGATGACATCCTGGTGTACTCTAGTAGCCAGGAGGAGTATGCTCGGCATTTGAGGATGATATTATAGAGATTGAGGTAGGAGGAGCTTTATGTGAAGTCCTCCAAGTGTGAATTGACTTAGTTCAGTAGGATTCTTGGGGCACGTGGTGTCCAATAAAGGTATCTAGGTGGTCAGACGAGTGTGGGGAGAGCTTCCAAAAGCTCAAGATTGCTTTGACCATAACTCCAATGTTAGTTCTGCCATCAAATTCAGGTTCTTATATTGCGTGTTGTGATGCCTCGAGGGTAGGTGTTGGTTGTGTTTAAATGCAGAAGGATAAAGTGATTGCGTAATAGCTATGATTTCTGGAAGGGTATAGAGAGATTTCAGTCTGAGGCTAAGCAGGCAGGGCTAGTTCCCGCGGGGTGTCCTGAGACTGTGTGATCCTTAGGTGGATTTGTAGCAAGTCCTCTTTCACCAGTAAGTGATATATGTTGCAATTTGCGTTTAGATCGCTTGTGGAAGTTGGCACGTCTTTTCCAATGGGAATGCGAGATTTGCAGATGATTGAAGATATTAGATGGTTTGTGTTATATGAGCTTATAAAGGATTTAGTTGAATCTCACTATGGTATTGTGGAGGTGATAGTGTATGGGCATTATGAGTTATTGTTGCCTTGATGGTTTTGAGCCAAGTGGGGGAATCTGCCAATGATAAGTTGGTTGCACGATTATATGATGTATTGGTTTATGTTCAAGGTATAACGGTGAATCAGTTATGATCTAAAGAGGTGGAGTTTGAGAATGACTCGAGTAATGGAAATTTTTTTTGGGTGCAGGGTGTATTATACTCTGTGGGGAAATAGGTTCTATTGAATGATTGAGTTGTATTTGTAAAAGGTGTAGCGTGTGTGGGGTAGGAACTCGCTGGGTTGTTTAGGGCGGTGGGTTAATTCCTTGGGTGTTGGTGTGCTAATGGGGGGCACAGACCGTCAACTAATAGCATATTTGGGTTCGTGGGTGAATGGGTAAACGTAATTTGGCCGAACCCAGAGTTTAGACCAAGCAGGCCCGGGGTCGAGTTTTCACTTTTTTTGAGAAAACTTAGGAAAAATTATATTTTTCAATAAAGCTAGTTCCTTTAGCATTAGTTAATGATATTAAGTTAATTTTGATTAGATTCGAGCAAAATAGAGGTGAATTCAAAAGGAAAAGCAATAATTGAGCAGTGAGTGGCCTGCGGAGTTGAGGTAAGTGTTTGGTCTAACTTTGGCTTGAGGAAATAGGACTCCCCACTTGTTTTTTATGTGAAACGCATGGTCGTGGTGTATAGGTGTGGTAACGATTATCTATGCACCACCCATATTGTCTGTTAAACATGACCCCCTTCCCGTTCCTCACTTATTTGATCATTATCTTAATTGTTATATGTTCATTATTGCTTCTATGACTATTTGGCCTTGTTGATCTGTTGTTAGATATTGTTGTGATTATTTGGAAAGATTATTGGTTGTTTGAGCTGGTTTCCTTGTGATATGTATAACGGTTGAGAGGTTTGGCATTATTTTTTTATGAATTATATAAATATATTTATGTTCCTGGTGGTTTCATTTTGATAATATTGAGGAACTTGTGAGAAATGCAGTATAACTGTTTCGTAATTGTTGAGGTTCACGTGGTTATTGGGTTTCATTGAGTTATTTCCAATTATTATTATAAGTGTGTTAAAAATATTTATCATAGTATATAAAGATTGAGCTGGATTGACAGTGTTACGGTGTTTACTTATATTCTGGTTGGTTTTATTGTGAAATGATATTGATTAAAGCTTACGAGCTATATGATTTTCTGTTTGAAATTTTGGAAATAACAGTATTGTGAAAGGCTTGGCCTGAATTGTGAAATTCTTTATGAATAAATTGATATGATATGTCTGGTGGGATCGGGTTTCACGCCGCAACAAGGAGTGATAAGGGTGGACAGGTGGGATCGGGTTGCACGCCGCAACAGGAGAAATAAGAGTGATATATTTAGGGAGGAGCAATAAGGGAGGACAGGTGGGAGCGGGTTGCACGCCGCAACAAGGAGCGATAAGGGAGGACATTTATATTTTTACTGATTTTCAAAGAAAATAAAGATTCGAAAAGCTAAATGTTTATTTTTACTGTTTTGTTTTTTTTGAAAAACAAAGATTTGAAACTTTCTATTTCATATTACTATTTTCATATTTTGGCACTACTTTTATTCAAAGATAAAGTTTGAAAACTTGGAAATTGTTGAGGATTGGTTATAGCTGAGACTTGAAAGAGGCGGTTGTGTTACTTTATTATTGTTGCAGTATTTGAATTGATGTGTTTAGATTTCGTTCCTGTTTTATAATTATTGTCTTAGATATATTTTCTTGTTCGTGTAGAATTTTTTTATTGTGTTATCGTATATATATTAATATCACAGGTTTATTGTTAAAGCCCCGCCTTTGCCTCGTCACTACTTCGCCGAGGTTAGGCTCGGCACTTACTCAGTACACGGGATCGGTGTACTGATACTACACTCTGTGCTCTTTTGCACAGATCCAGGTACTAGTCAGCAGTAGAGGATTTCAGTACGACCAACCGATTCATTTGGAGACACGAGGTACATCTGCCGGCGTTCGCAGATTCCGAGAGTCTTCTCCCTTTTCTACATACACTATTTTATATTATTCAGAATAGTCGCACTATTTGTTTCAGCCATTATTTGTAGAATTCTTTAGTAGTTCGTGGATTGTGACACCAGATCCTGGGGTAGTCTTAGAGTTGTTTACATAATTAGTTCGTGATCCGTTTTATTTAAATGGTCATTGTTATCATTTTATTTTATTTCTGTTGGGAATTTTTTTAATTAGGCGCAATTGAAATTTATTTATTTATGCTCAAGTAATTGATCAAGGAAATTAGTTAATCGACTGCTAACATTGGCTTGCCTAGCAAGTGTGGTTTTAGGCGCCATCACGATCCCTGAGGTTGGGAATTTGGGTCGTGACACCGTCCGATCTGTTTCATCAGTTTAATTGAGATTTGCGTAGAGTGAGTGACTCTCGAGAATGGTTATGATGGATTCAAGGTTTATATTTAATAATTGGGAATCTTTAAGATGTGTGTTTGGCTAAAAATTGAGATTTACTTTGGAAGGTGTCAAGACTTGTGACATTTCTATATTATTATGGAACCTACATTTCGGTATCATGAAAAGGGAAGAATAGTTTAAATTCATAGAAAACCTCTTTAGAGTGAGTATTTGAGATGTGGTACATTTGTGGTGCTTAAGAGATATCCAGTGGCTTATGAGCCTTAGGGCGATGTGGTTCTATACTAGGGTCTCGCGTGGTGATTGCTGGTTGAGGATTTTGGTACTATGGCAAAGAGAAGAATCAATTAGAAAGTAATTCAGAAGGAACTCGGAGAAATAGGAAAGCTTGGTAGTAGATTGGATCAGCATGGTAATGAGTAAGATCGGTTCTTTGGGTGCTTATGATGTTTTAAGGTTCTACGTGTGATTCGGGCCAATGCTCTTAGGTTTTGACAACCTCCGTATCTTGGTTGAACTTGAAGAATTCAGTCCCGACGGTTTGGTTTTGTGCAAATGGGATTCGGAGAGTCCTGGATGGCTTCTACTTCGGTTAGATATGTATATTTTCTTCTAGCGTGAGAGGCATGTGATGTATAGTGATTTTACTTCTAGATGGGATCAAATGGAAAGTTCTTAGCTAGTTGAGTACGTAGTTGCTTGTGGCTCAGAAGAGATTAGGAAGTTCTCATATTTTTCATAGGATGGCATGGTGTGTGCGATATGTTGTGTAGGGTTGAGATTTGCATGTGTGAGGTCACGACTCAGTTCTGAAAGGAAGGTCATAAATTCTTGGGCAGCATGGACAATTTCAGATGACTAGGTAAATGATATCACTAATTGGTGCGGCTCGATGAGGGTATACGTTTCAGAAAATGTAACGTGTTTGAGTTAAGGGTACTTCATCAGTATCGCGGTGCTCTCTTGTTGGATCGACTGCTGATGTTCAAGGTTTCTTAGTGGTACAGAAGAGTTATAGGGGTATTTCTAGTGGAATGACTGAGTATTAGAAGTGTGTATCATATTCGAGCGGTGGAGTTGGAATCAGATAGGGTGATTCGTGCGCTACATGGACTTCAAGACTGAGAGTTCTCGTAGAGAGGTTATTTTGTGGCTGTGGAATGTGAAGATGTGAGCCAAGCTAGTCAGAGGTTAGTACGTGCCATGATTAGTTCATTGTGAACTTTCTAAGAGTTATCTAGATGTTGTGGGTGTCCAAAGTTAGTTTAGGGTTCATTGGTAGGCCAGAATAGGTGTGTGTTCTGCACCGGCTCGAAATTGTTGTCTCCAAATTGCTATTGTTGAGGGATGTACCATTCAATTTCCATTGAGTTTATTCGTGTTCTGGAGTGATCTATGAGTTGTCCTTCGGTGTTGCGAGGAGATGTGATTGTTGGTTGTATGCACATATGGTACAGATCTATTTGGGCCTTATAGCGGGATTTGAAGAAGTTAAGTAGTCGGGTATTGCGAGATTGAGACGTATTGGTTATGTGCTTTCAGGTTTGTGTGGCATGGTATCGTCCGATTCCCCGTGGCTATGGAAATGCACTTTGAGTACTTGATGTCGAATTGCGTATGGTTATTGATTTTGAGCAACGTGGCTCGAAGTATTTCATGTTGACCAGTGTTGGGATGGGGTCGCTCATTGCAGCAAATTTTTGTGGAGGTATGATCCTTTGAGTTAGATTCGTGTGTTCAGGTTCTACGATGTGTAATGGGTTCTCAGCATTTTGTTGTGGTGATATTGGTGAGCTTGCGGTATAGCTCTCGCAGTGGAGTCACTTTTTCCATGATTTGAGTACATTTGGAATGTTATATGTTTGTACACAGACTGCACGAGTTGTGGCTTTCAACTGTATTGATGCGTCACGTCACTAGAGTGGTTGTGGTAGATGAGAAGAGGTCGTCGGACCTGGTATGGGTGCTACCGGGTTGGTCGTGGTTTATGTGGGAGGATATTGATGCTGATTGGCTTAGAAATTTTGCTATATTTCCTGTCGAAGAGAGGGAGTTCCATCACTTGTTGACCCGATGAATAGTTGCTAGTTTCTAGTGTTTCTTTTATCATTGGCTATATATAAAAGTGTTAGAACAAGGCTTTGCTTGATAAGAGGTTATTTACCGGTATTGGGTCGTTTTGAGCAGCTATTGTGATTAGGAGTTATCGCTATGAGTGTTTAAGCCATGTGGTATTTCATGTGATTACATTTTGGGTTACGAATATGGCTTGATACAGCGTGTTCAGACTTATTCAGTTATAGATGTGGGACTTTGATCTTAAAAGTTATTTCAGAAGTGGAAATTTGGTTCTAAGGTTTATGGGTTAGGTTGGATTACGAAATTTCAGCTATGTTGCGCTATTGTACCTATATGGGGTAGGGTGACGTGGGATCACCCCCGATTTGTGTGTGGTCAAGCTATTTGGCGATTTTGATGGCTTCTGGAACAACTCTTGGCACGTTGAAGGACGAAGGTTTGTTTAAGTGGGGGACAATGTACAACCCGGTTGGTCCTTTCGAGAAATCAGCCCTATTTTTCCCATTTCTGCTTCATTCTTGTATCGTTCAGCTCTTTTGTGTTGCGTTGGATTGATTGGCTCAGGTTCGGAGTGGTTGTGATGAGAAATGAGACACTTAGTCTCTTAGGATGGTGATTTAGTTGGAAAAGTCAATTGGAAGTTGACTTATAGGTAAATGATCTCGGAATGTGGTTTTTGTGGCTCAAATAGCTTCATTAGGTTATTTGGGACTTAGGAGTGTGTTCGGAATGTCATTCGGAGGTCCGGAGTAGAACTAGGCTTGAATTGGCGAAATTGGATTTTTGGCGATTTCCGGTCGGTAGTGGAAAATTAGCTATCGGGGTCGGAATGGAATTCCTAAAGTTGGAACAGGTTCGTACTGTTGTCTGGGATGTGTGTGCAAACTCTCAGGTTTTTCGGACGCGGTTTGAGTGGTTTCGGCATCGTTAGCAAATTTCAGAAATTTGGAAATCCTTAGGCTGGAATTTTGGATTAATTCGGTGTTTTGATATTGTTTTGGGTGTCCCGAAGGTTCGACTAAGTTCGGGTGATCAATTATGACTTGTGGGTACCATTGGTTGAGGTCCCAAGACCCTCGGGATGAGTTCAAATGATTGACGGGGGAGTTTTTGGCCTTAGAATGTTGCTGGTGTGAATTGTTCTATGATTCCGCAGATGCGGAGGGGTGGCCGCAAGTGCGAATTGGGTATCGCAGGAGCAGAAATTGGCCATGAGGTGAAAACTGCATATGCGGTGATTTGGACGCATCTGTGGGGCCGCAGGTGTGGTGACTGGGGCGCCGATGCGGTCCTGGGTGCTTTAGTGGAAACCGCAGGTGCGGTTGAGTGGACCGCAAAAGCGGTTACGCAGGTGCAGCGTATGTGACCGCAGATGCGATTTAGCTGGGCAGAGCATATACATAGTAGCCTTCGCGAATTTTGGCTTATTTCATAAAAGTTCTCATACGGGTTGGAGCTTGTGGGAGCGATTTGAAGAGGGAAATCAAGGGAACTTCGTGGAGGTAAGATTTTTGGATCTAAAACTCATTTATATGGTGTTATTTGATTGATTAGAGGTGAAATTTAGGGAAATTTGTGACTAAATTTGGGAGATTAGGGCTTGAAATTTTAAAGTATAAAATTGGGGATTTGAGGGGCCATTATGGGTCCGATTTTGATCTATTTGGTATGTATGAGCTCGTGAGAGCATAAGGATTCTAGTTTTGCGATTTTAATCGGAATTCGAGACGTGGGCTCGGGGGTCGGTTTGGCCAATTTCGGGTTTGTTGATGTAAATTGGTTATTTTCGAGTGGGCTTTGTCCTTTTTAGCATATTTTGATGATATGAATCTATTTTGAATAGATTCGGAGCGCGTTGAGTCCGAGTCGAGGGGCAAAGGCATCGTGGTGTAGTCTTTCATCTAGTTTGAGGTAAGTAACGAACGTAAATCTTGACCTGAGGGTATGAAATCCCGGTATTTCATATTGTTTTGATAAATGAGGTGATGCACATGCTGGGTGACAGGCGTGTGGGCGTGTACCGGTAGGGATTGTGACTTGGTCCGTCTCATAGCGACTATTAAGCCGTGTATTTGATTGGAAATCGCGTGATACTCCGCGTTTTAGAGATTTACACTATATTTGGGCTGTATGCCATGTTTGGGGCCTTGTGTCGACCTGTTTGGACCCTCAGGGGTGTTTTACTACTATTTATCACACTGTTTTTGATAGAAAATATGATCTCAATCATGATTTATACTTGTTCATTTTCATTCATGCTTATCACCCTGTTTTCAAACAAATGAGAAATGTTTTGGGCTGAGTCCCTGTGATTGTGGTGAGATGCCCGAGTGGCTTGTGAGGGTGATGACTGAGAGAGGCCGAGAGCCGGATTTGTGAGGATAGTGATGGATCGGGCTGCACGCCGCAACGTTATGTACATATATACATATTTATTGGGTCGGGCTGCACGCCACAGCGATATATATATATATATATATATATATATATATATATATATATATATATATATATATATATATATATATATATTGGATCAGTTTGCACGCTGCAACATTATATATATTGGATTGGGCTGCACGCCGCAGCGATATAGCGCATGGGCTGAAGGACCCCCTCCAGAGTCTGTACACCCCCAGTGAGCGTTGTCGATTATTTATGGATCAGGTTGTACGCCGCAGCGTTTTATATATATATATATATATATATATATATATATATATATGGTACCTATTGAGCATGAGTGCTGCGTGCGAGTGCTGATTGACGAGAGATGAGTCATGAGTGACTTAGAGGCTTGCCCGAGAGGCTTTATATTGTGAGTGACACTCTGCCCAAAGGGCTTATTTTATATGAAACTACTGTTTTCACTTTTCTTTACATTTCAGCCTGTAAACGATAAATGTTGAACCAATGTTTTATATGAGATTTGAAAAGGGAAAACTGGAGTTTCTATGACATTTTCGGAACATAGATTGCCGTACAAACCATGCGCGGCACCAGAATTGATCTTGAATCAGTTTAAAATGCCTAATGTGCCGACATATGATGGGACTTCAGATCCTTAGGAGCATATCACCACCTATACAATGGTGGTGAAGGGGAACGATTTAGCTCCCCACAAGATCGAGTCAGTTTTGTTGAAGAAGTTCGGAGAGACTCTATCGAAGGGAGCCTTGACGTGGTATTCTCTTTTGCCCGAGCATTCCATAGAATCCTTCGATATGCTCGTGAATTATTTTATTAAGGCCCATATGCCGGAACCAGAAAGGTATATGCTCGAAAGGCCTATATATTCAGAATTGCACAAGGAGAGTCCAAGTTGCTGCAGGAATTTGTAACCCGGTTCCAGAAGGAAAGGATGTTGCAACTGGTCATTCCGTTTGAATGGACGGCTGAAACATTCACGAAGGGTTTAAATCCGAGAAGCTCTGAGGCTTCCTGGAAGTTGAAAGAAAGCTTGCTCAAGTTCCAAGCGACAACTTGAGCGGATATTCACAATAGGTACGAGTCAAAGTTAAGGATTAAGGATGATCAGCTCGGTTTGCCGGTGTCGATTTAGGGTCAGGACCGAGAGAAGAATAAAGAGAAATCAAAAGACGATTTCGATAAAGATCAACGATCTTCGAGGAGCCGATTTTTACCCTACGAACGGGCCGAAGGACGCTACAGAGGTTTTCAGTCGGTGGATAGTTTTGTTACCGATAGAAAAACTGATCGCGACCGAAACAACAGGTCGTTACAGGACAAGCAAACGTCGGGTTCTCAAGATTCTTCCTACCCTATGCTTTCAGAATATAACTTCAATGTCAGTGTAGTAGAGTTGTAATCGGCTATGAGGAACATTAAACAAGGACGATTCCCAAAGTCAATAAGAACCGATCCCAGCTAGAGGGATCCTAATTTGTGGT
Source organism: Nicotiana knightiana (assembly GCA_005239525.1). Taxonomy (NCBI): domain Eukaryota; kingdom Viridiplantae; phylum Streptophyta; class Magnoliopsida; order Solanales; family Solanaceae; genus Nicotiana; species Nicotiana knightiana. Next base: position 32,444 of record MDKJ01132516.1, read on the forward strand.
GTGAATACCACAGAACAAATGATCACCGGACCGGGATTGCCGGCATCTTCGCGAAGAGGTGGTGACACTGCTGAAAAATGGCCATCTTAGGAAATTTGTAAGTGACCGCGCTCGCAATTATGATAACACAAAGCCCTCAAAAGCAGGAGAATATCCCCCTCGCCTGACGAATAACATGATTTTGGGGGAAATGAGATTAACGGGGTTACATTCTCGACGGAAAAAAAGACTAAGGTGTCAGTAACCCACAACAAGAGACTCCGGGAAGTCACTGAAGACGGCATCACTTTCACGGAGGATGACGCAGATGGATTGTTGCTACTACACAACGACACATTATGAATCTCTTTAAATGTATTAGATTTTAAAATCAAACGTGTTCTGGTGGATCCAGGGAGTTCGACCAATATTATACAATGGAGTGTATTTGAGCAAGCCAAGCTCGCCGGAAGTATCATTCTGGCGAAAAATATTCTCGCCGGGTTTAACCTGGCAAGAGTGACAACCAAGGAAAAGATTCTACTGCCCACGAATGCCGAAGGGGTGATGAAGACGACCCTTTTCGAGGTGGTAGATGGTGATATTGGCAACAATATTATCATGGGAAGAACATGGTTGCACGAGATGAAGTTCGTGCCATCGACATATCAGCAGGTGCTGAAATTCCCAACTCCTGAGGGAATTAAACAAATAAGAGGTGACCAACTGATGACAAGGGAGATGAATACAATTTCGGTCTCTATTAGAAAAGGGAAGGATCATGCGATATAGCAATTACAGGAACGAAGTCAACCAGGGGGAAGAGGCGTCGAAATCTTATCAGGTGCTAAGGTATTTCCAGGTACCAGAGACGGATGCAACAAATTCCGCAGTGGAAGAGCCTGAGCAAGTCGCATTATTCGAAAAGTTTTTGGAGAGGAAATTCCACGTGGGGACAACACTGCACCCCGAGCATAGGTATGGATTTATTGAATTTCTTAAATTTAACGTTGATCATTTTGCATGGTCGCATGCAGATATGACAGGTATACCACCGGAAGTGTCCGTACACAAGCTAAGCTTGGATCCCAGCATTCCTCCGGCAATACAGAAAAAATGTCCTATTGTCGAGGCCAAACACAAATTCGTCAAAGAAGAGGTAACTCACCTACTTGATATCGGTTCAATATGAGAGGTAAAGTATCCAGACTGACTAGCTAAAGTAGTAGTAGTTCCAAAGAAGAATAGTAAATTTCTCATATGTGTAGACTATAAGGACTTAAATAAGGCGTGCCCAAAGGACTCGTTCCCATTTCCAAACATTTATCAAATGATTAATGCAACGACCGGGTATGAGTTAATGAGTTTACTTGATGCTTACTTCGGGTACAACCAAATTAAGATGAACCTGGAGGATCAGGAAAAAACTTCGTTCATAACGAATTTCAGCACATATTGCTATAATGTGATGCCCTTCGGGCTGAAGAACGCCAGAGCCACTTATCAGCGACTCTTGAATAAAATGTTTGAAAAACAAATAGGGGAAAACCATGGAAGTATAATAGACGATATGCTTGTTAAGTCTTTGATTGCAGGTGATCATATTAAACACTTGCAAGACACTTTTGACATCCTAAGGAAGCATAAGATGAAGCTTAACCCCGAGAAATGTGCATTCGGGGTCATCTCCGGCAAAGTCCTATGATTAATGGTGTCACAAAGGGGGACTAAGGTTAACCTCGATAAAATCAAGGCCATTGAAGACATCCCAGACCAGCTATCAAGCGTAAAAGAGGTTCAAAGGCTCACGAGGATGTTATACCCCATTTTAACACGAGTCAAACTAGAGTATAATATATTGGCAATTCCGAATTTGATTAAAATTAAAGAATCGCCGCCTAATTATTTTATGGTGAATTAGGGCACCTAACGTAATGTATTAATAAAGTATAACTCTGTTAATGGCCTACTTAACTTAAAGATTCTAGGTAAGGATTCAACTAATCTAAAGGAAAGATTTTTAAGGCACCCTTTAAGATCCATTTTAAATGGTTAACCGACCGAACTTAAGATATTAAGGCAAAGTGTAAATGTTAAGATTAAATACAACTACTTAGAGAAAAAAAAGAAAAAAGTTGTTAAGTGAGTAAACTAAACATGCTTAAATTAGGTGATAAATTAAAAACAATAATTTATGGACTCGATAAATAACATTTGAAATTATATGTGAAAGCCATAAAACATGATATGAAAAGCATCATTTTTTAAAGCAAAAAATACTAAAGATAATCTGCTATATTTTTTCTTTTGTAAAGAACTCGTCTTTGACTTTATTAAAGAAATAGCCACGGCTTTAGGCATACCCAAATCCAAAAGAGAATCGTTATCGGTGAGTGCCGAGTTTTACCCGTCCAAAGAGAAGGCTGAATTTTTAGCTAAGTGAGAACTTATAAAATAACTATAGACTTTTCCAAGCACAAACTACATCCAAGTAAAATATAAAATTCACAAGAAAGCAATGGTAGGAAATTGTAGCAAAGTATAACAGGTTGTCACTGTTCCCTCCCTCTCTTTCAATTTTTGTTTGGATGCATCTTGAGAGGGAGAGAGGGAGTTGTGGACGCTAATGAAGATATAGGTGCATGATCTTGGTCAAACGACATCATCGAGTCTTGAAGAAAGACTCAAAAACGCTCTCATGTGTCATGCAAAACAAAAGAAAGATAGAAAGATTAGAAGATGGAAATCTAAATCTTTATTTTAAAAGAAAAAATAAGTAAAATAAAATCACCACCAACATTCAAGTTCATATTATGTAAACTAACATTTTCAAGACTCAAGCATGTTAATAATTGTCTCCAAAATGCATTCTTTGACCAACACACTAATTACAATAATTGTGTTTTTGTTTTACTTAAACAGAAACAAGAAGGGGCACGTTCTCTAATGGCCATATAAGAAATGGAATAAAAAAAGATATTAGTACTTCCTACTATCAAAGCGAAGAAAATATTCCAACATTTATTAACATAACTCATGTATGAATCTCATAAACTAATTTCCTTTAAAGCACATGTAAAACCTTAAGTAGTAGTATCCTTATCATGGAGGAATAGAAGCGCAAGACATCCATTTATTTTTAATTTAGTGATTGATTTATGGAAATAACTCTTAAATCAATGTTCCTAATGTAACATGAAGATGTGGTAGTAGCAGGTAATGTAGACTATGATAACCACTTAAATCAAAACTGAAATGATAGGTAAGCTAAAGATATGATTTCTACTTTGCAACTAAATGTCTAAACTTTGTTGCACATATTTACACAATATGCTTTCTACAACAATATTCATACTTAGAGTTATGTCAGGAATGTAATTTGAGATACTTTAAAAAAAAAATAGTATGTATGTTAAACAAACATGACTTCTAAATTAATATCTGGACAATATGATTTGAAGAATAGTAATAAATCGACAAGGTTTGATCATAAAATTTTGACATAACAAATCTAAATACAATGAAACTTCAAAAACATGAAAACGTCAACCTCCTTAGACAAACACGAACTTGTTAACTCTACTTATGAAATATTTGGACATGGTGTCTATGAGACAGTAGATTTAGATATATTATCTATCTATTCAAGAGAACAGTGAGGTATACTAATATTCAACGTTAATAGAGACCCAAACAAACTATTAAAGTTAGCTAGATCATGATATCACGTTACTCAAGAACCAACACTACCATATAGACAAGATTCTCACATAAGTACTCTCAAGAACGGGGTCGGCGTTTGACTCGAATCTACTCTCTTGTCACGAAAAAATCCGACTTCGAGCCTAATGCGTTCGAATATCTCTGTCACGGGAAAGTTCACCGAGACAAAGAGAAAGGATTAAGTACAGGTGATAGTGTTCGAGCAGAGGCAGATTTTTTAGTAGACTTAGTATTTTGACAATGTAAAGTGGTGTTTCCTGTTCCCTCCGACCTCTGTATCGACTGAAAATAAAAGCGAGTATTTATAAGAAGAAATTTAGGGTTCTTTGAGGTATGATTTTTGGGCGGGATTTTGATTTTTGATTTTCATTCAAAGTGAACATTTTAAATTTGATCGTTAAACTTTCTTGTATAGACTTTGCAGATTTCAAGTGATTTGGTCAAAATGGCGTGACTCGTTCCAGTCCTTACCCGAATTGGCGAGGCTGTTGTCTGCTTCAGTTAGATTTTGAAGTTTTCAAGCACAAACAAGAAAGAGGAAAAAGGAATATCCTTTGGGATATTTAGATACGTGAAATGAGAGTAGAGAGGCCTCTTTGCACAAAAATGGTGCGTCGTTTTTCTACTTGAATGATGTAAGCGCTTGGAAGTTTTCTGAAAATGAAAAAGGGAACAAGGAAATGTGTCAGTAGCGTTAGAGAAGAGAGAGTGAGAACCCTAATTGTTTTTAGGTTCTTGGGCTGCAGAAGGGTATTAAATGGGCTGCTCTATTTGTGATTTTGGGTCATGCTCAGTTGGCTAATGAAGTGAAACTTTAAAAAAAATGGAATATTGGTTTGGATTGGAATTTCTTTTTTGTAAACTTCTTTGGGCTTCTAAATAGAACAATATTCTCACAAGTTAATTAAAGTATTTAAAAATTATAATTTATAGAAACTTAATAAAATAGCTATTGCATGAAATACCATAATATTATTATAGTAAATTATTTTTATAAATTGTGGGATGAAAGAAATGTTATTATTTCTAAGTTATTTTTTCGCAAAATCACAATAAAAAGTATAGTTAGAAAAATAATAATGATGATGATGATGGTGGTGCCAATAATAACAATATAAGAAGAATATCAATAGTAATGATATTCATAATATTAATGAAAACAGTACTAATAGTAATTGTGATAAAATAATAATAATAATAATAATAATAATAATAATAATAACAATAATAATAATAACAAATAATAATAATAATAACAATAATAATAACAATAACAATAATAACAATAACAATAAGAATAATACTAATAGTAGTAGTAGTAGTAGTAGTAGTAGTAGAGGTTAATAATTATAACCTCAAGAAAATTAATTGGAAGAAAATACGGACAAAATTAGATGTCAACAACTGCCCCTCTTTGACCGGAGACGATTTAAGAGTATTCGGGCAAAGAAATTGACATAGTAGCCAATTTTGTTCCGACCACAGGTACGGTTTGACAGGATTAATATGGATGTTGGGAAGATTATGTGTAGAAGGAGGTTATAAAAAAATTATGGATAAAATGATATTGTGGGAAAGTTATGGCCGCACCCCGATTCCGAATTGCCTACATATTTTGGGTTTCACAAGAATCAGGCCATATATAGTTCGAGAGATATGTCAGAAAAGATAATTAAGATTCAAAAACAGGTCATGAGGTTATAAGAGAGCAGAAAGGTTCTTGTAATTTCCTAATTATAAATGTGGTCAATAATACAACCGTAAGTAGGACTTTACTATATATAGTTTTTTGATACCTTAGGATTGAATAAACCTACCGTTCAAATACTAATTTTAAAAGCTTCCCTAGTGATGAGTTATGATGACACTGGAATATTTGAAGAATTATGAGATTATGTGAACGATTGGCTGATAAAAATAATGTAGAGGTGGATATGGCGACGAAACATCCAACTATTTGGATTACCTACATAAACCATGTTTTAGGATGTTGGTGGAGTAGATTTCGAGAGTAGACCCTTGATCTTTGTTTCTGAGTTTCCGCTTCAGCGAATTTGTCCCGGTTCACTGCTAAGAGGTAGTTCCACGTTGCGCAGTTTCCTGCTAAGCTCAACAGACTAGGTAAAATTATTAGTAAAAAAGATATAAAAATGCCACAAGTCATAAAAATATTAATAATAAAAAATTAAAAATAAAAAAATTAAAAGTAGTAGTAAGAACTTCATTAAAATGACACCTCTAAGCCGTTAATTTATTAGAAAATAAGTCAGGTGTTTTAAAAATTAATTCTTTGATCATGACTAATGAAATGTGACTTTGAGCCAAGGATTCATGTAATGATGCCTTTCAGCAATGACTTATGAAAATGAATCATTCAACCGCATGATTGATAAAAATGAGGAATTTAAGATAATGACGATGAAATGATGCATTTAAGCCAAATGATGATGCAATTGAGGCGTTTAAGCCACATGGCTGATGAGGCTTTTCGAGCCAAATGATTTAAGGTAATGAAAATATTTGTGGTGCACTTGCAAAGCTATTGTGTGGTGCATTAAAAAGTAATAAATCAGTGTATTTGAAAGAATTTGCGTTGTGCATTTGCAAGCAATGATATAGTATTTTTAAAAGCATTTGTGCGGTGCCTTTGAAAGAAATGATGGCGGTGCATTTGAAAGCATTTGTGTTGTGCATTTTGCAAGCAATTGTGCATTCGAAAGCAATGGCATAATTCATTTGAAAGTATTTGTGCGTTGCATTTGAAAGTAGTGGTGCAGTGCATTTGTGGTGCATTTGAAAGTAATGGTGCAGTGCATTTGAAAGCCAATGTGCAATATATTTAAAGCCATATACGATGCAGTTTGTATTTATAAAGTTAGTGATTGAAAAGTAATGACAATCAGTGTATTAAAAAATATCTTATAATCTCAAAATTGGCTTTTAAAGATCATCATCATTCAAGATGTGTAGTTTTCTATAAAATAGTATAAAGAAATTCAAATGCTCGATGAATGGTCTTGGTAAATATACTCGTTATTAATTTTTTCGCTTCCGCTATTTTGAAAATCTACATTCAAAGAAAAATTGTGAGTTTTTTGGGGGGAGGTTGATTCGTGTTGACTTTGATGCTCTGACCTTTGACAATCTTGCGCTTCTGACTTTGTTTGGACTTGCAACCTCCGCCCAATACTGAATCTTGGCGAACGAATACTTAAGAAATTTTTTATGAAAGATCGATTTTCAATAAATAAAATATGCATAGATATATAATTTAAAAAATAAGTTGTTGTCGAACTCTGCGCTGCGACATGCTTGTGAAACAAAGTTAACGTCCTCATTTGAAATACTGCCATTCGTCTTGCTTGACCATCCTTTATCAATGACTGATGCCTTCTCATGACGACGCCTTCAAAAACTGCCTCAGTTTTCAACTTGGGGGGAAATAATGAATTTTATTATAATGAGACCGAACCCACAGGGCCGCCTACATATCCCTTCTTAAACGGAAATCAGGTCAAACGTAGTTGTCACGATCCGATTTCCCACCATCGGGAACATGATGGCGCCTAATGCTATACTTTCTAGACAAACTAACATTAGAGGATTACGACACTAAAATAATTAAAATATATATGAAGTTTTACTACCATCCAATGTATGATACCAAAAATAACAAATGAAATAGTATACGATACTGCAAAAATAATACAAATCTCTAGCTACCCAGGGTTTGGAATCACAATTCACGAACTACTAAGAATTTACTACAAGTATTTGGCTGAAAGAAAATATATAACTATTTTGAACAAAATAAAACAACAACTGAATAATAAGGAAGAGACTCCAGGAATCTGCGGATGTCAGCAGATCTATCTCGTGTCTCCGTGTGAATAGTCTGCTACAACTCAAACTCAGCTCGGACCTAAACTTGGATCTGCACAGAAAATGCAGAGTGCAGTATCAGTACAACCGACCCCATGTACTGGTAAGTGTCGAGCCTAACCTCGGCGAAGGAGTGACGAGGCTAGGATAGGACACCACATAAAAACTTGGACATATATAATCATACTATTGGAAATAACAGCAAATAAATAATTAAAACAACAATTAATGGGAAGGGGACATACAGTGGGGAATTTCAACATAAGGAGTGAGAAAAATGAGAAGGCAGAAACAAACAATGATTAACAAACAACCAAATTAAGCAACTAAAATAGAAAGAAAATCTGCACGGCATCACCCTTCGTGCTTTTACTCTCAGCCTCAACAAATAACAAATAGGAATGCACGACATCACCCTTCGTGCTTTACACTCTTCCTCATCAATCACAGAATCATTAACACCAGATAAAGAGAAATATTCACATGAAATCATATATTTCATCATAATTACCTTCACAGTTTAACGTCTCAACCTCGAACCAATGTTCACAATGTTATCCATCTCGGTGGAACCGGATACAGTTCTCCCAACTGTTCAATAGCAACGATAAGCATGGATAATGGACTTTAAGACTGCAAGAATAATAAGAATGGACTTTCACTCGCATGTTATGACTCGACTACAACGTATAGGTACTCGTCACCTCACCTATACATATATTTCAGCAACAAAATACGTAGAAAGTAATCACACAATACCTATTCCCTCAAGCTAAGGTTAGGCACAACACTTACCTCAATTTTGCAGACCACTCACTGCTCAAGTACAACTTTATCTTTAGAATTCACCTCCAACCCACTTGCATCTAATCATAATTAGTTTAATATCGTCAATTATCGGTAAAAGAATCAACTTTAATGAATAATTACTGATTTCCTAAATTTTTCCAAAAAAAAGTATAAAACAAAATGACCCCGGGCCCGCTTGGTCCAAACTCGAGGTTCGGACCCAAAATTCGTTTACCCATTCACCCTTGAGCCCAAATTAGTTTCGAAATCCAACCCCAATTCAAAGTCTAAATTCCAATTATACAAAATTCCCTAATTCTACCTAAACTCCCAATTTCTACCACGAAAACCCTAGATTTTTGGTTGAAAATTAATGAATAACAATGGGTAATTGGGAGAGAGTAGTTTAGAATCATTTACCAACACTTTGGGGAAGAACTTGCCTCTTGAAAATCGCCTCTAAGCCTTCTTGGTTTTGAAAATATGAGAGAATGGCCAATTCCCGTTTTAGGTTCTATTTTCAATTCGCTGGACAGGTCTTCTTCGCGTTCGCGAAGGACCTGTCGTGTTCGCGATGCTTTGCGGGCAGAAGGCCTACGCGTTCGCGAAGAGCTGCTCGCGTTCACGATGGTTTTCCCCCCTGACCATCGCATTCGCGACCCAGTGGTCACTTTCGCGTAGAAGAACGTGACTCCCCTCCTCCAGGTCCCTTAACCTATCGCATTCGCGGAAGGCTGATCGCATTCGCGAATGGTACCACCCCCCAGTGCTTCGCGTTTGTGACCAGTACTTCACGTTCACGAAGAAGGATTTTTCCCTCAGCCTGGTTTATACTTTACGATCGCGAGAGAGGCTTCGCGATCGCGAAGCACAAATCACCAGCACCAGCAACAACAAAGATAGCAGAATTTCTAAGTGTAAAACATCCCGAAGCCTACCTGAAACTCATCCGAGCCCTCGGGGCTCCAAGCCAAACATGCACGCAAGTCTTGAAACATCCCACTGACTTGCTCGTGCGATCAAATCGCTAAAATAACACCTAAAACTATGGATTTAGCATCAAAAGTCATGAATTTCTCAAGAACACTTCAAAATTACTATCTTCCCAACCGGACGACCGAATCACGTCACATCAACTACGATTTCTACCAAATTTCACAAACATGACTTAAACATCATAATAGACTTGTACCGGGCTCTGAAACCAAAATACGGGCCCGATACCAACGCGTTCAAACATTAATCAATTTCTTTATATCCTTTTAAATTTCAGTCTAACAGTTTTCATCAAAAAATCATTTCTCAAGCGAGGGACCTCGGAATTCGATTCCGGGCATACGCCCAAGTCTCATGTTTTACTACGAACCTTTCGGGACCGTCGGAACACGGGTCCGGGTCCATTTACTCAAAGCGTTGAACAAAGTCAACTAAAAGTCATTTTTAAATCTCAAAAATTATCATTTCATATATTTTCACATAAGGCTTTCCGGATTCACACACGGACTGTACACGCAAATCGAGGTGAATAAAAATAATGTTTTTAAGGATAACGAGCTTGGAATGGAATTTTAAATCATAAGATGATTTCTTTGGGTCATCACAGTAGTTCATTTGCATTAAGAAGCATTACATAGAAAAGAAAGAGGTTGCCGGATAAGCCTCTAGATGTAATATCTCTTGACTGCATCTCCGTTGATGGGCTTGAGCCACACCTCACTATCCATTTCTGCTAAAATCATTGCTCCCCTATTCAATACTCGATGCACCATGTACGGACCTTGCCAATTTGGTGCAAACTTTCCTTTAGCTTCATTTTGGTGCGGGAATATGCGCTTCAATACTTATTCTGTTTTGATAGAGTTGACCATGGAAAAATGCATTCATTCTCTTATCGTCAATAAGCATTAGTTTTTCATACTGATTCTTCACCCATTCTGCATTGCTCAGCTTGGCTTCCTAAATGACCCTCAAAGATGGTATTTCAACTTTCGTGGGTAATACAATTTTCGTTCCATTGAACAGAAGATAAGGCATTTCCCTAGTTGATGTTCTGATTGTACTGTGATATCTGAGGAGAGCAAATGGTAGCTTCTCTTGCCAATGCATGTAGTTATCAATCATCTTCCATAATATCTTCTTTATATTCTTATTGGCTGCTTCAACGGCTCCATTCATCTGAGGTCGGTAGGGAGTGGAATTTCGGTGAGTAATCTTGAAGTTATCATATATTTCATGCATCAAGTCACTATTGAGATTGGCCCCATTATCTATAATGACTGACTCAGGAATTCCAAATCGACAAATGATGTTGTTGCCGACAAAATCAGCTACCATTTTTTTTGTTACTGACTTGTAAGAAGAGGCTTCCACCCACTTTGTAAAATAATCAATAGCTACCAAGATAAATCTATGCCCATTTCATGCGGCAGGCTCAATAGGGTCAATGACGTCCATGCCCCAAGCTGCAAATGGCCAAGGAGAACTCGTCACATCGAGTTTATTCGGTGGGACTCGAATATGTACAAAACGAATTCAATTTGTTTCCATGGTCATCCAAAAGTAACCTGCTCGCATAATTTTCTTTGCCAAAGTAAAACCATTCATGTGAGGCCCGCATGTTCCTGCATGTATTGTCGCGCCCCCTTTTTTTTCTGGCAGAGTCTGGGTTTCGACATTTTGGGACAAATCCCTTCCTTTTGGGATGGGGTATGGGATTTGAAGAGTCTCCACCTAATGGATTAAGGTACTTTAGGGCACCTAAAACAAATAACTCATAACCGGTTTACGTTACCAAAGATTGGGTAAGGGCTCGAAATTACCTTGAGGGGAAGGTGTTAGGCACCCCTCGAGGTCCACAACGGTGGGTCCCGGCCAAACTCAATTTAAACGAATTAGTATTTAAAGGAAAATAAAATAATTTAAAAACAAATACCGATTACGTTAAAATGGAAATTAAAGGGGTCCTAGGTTTATTAGCCTATAGGATAACTTCTATGCAATACTCGGTAACCTTCCTCAAATAGAGGTGTTAGGCGTAGCATTAGCGCATAGGTCATCATCTCCTTTTACTACCCAGTTACCCTCCATTTTACAATTATTATCTAAGCGTTCTAATAGCATCTGGTATGTATCCTATGCGTGCACTACTCGTCCCTTACCTATGGCCCTGGAGGTGTTTAGGACCTCTACTTAAGGTGGTTCTAGACTCACTAATGTTACTTAAAAGGGGAAAATCTAAGTGACAAACAAAAAATAGGAGCCATTAAGGAGGGATCATGCTTACCTCCACAAATAGACAAACAAATGCACGCTATTCAGACAAGCTTCTTTTAATGATTTAGGATCCTATAGGCAGGATATCTAAATGAGCATAAACAAAATATATAGCAGTTTTATTAAAGTGAGGCAGTGAGTACCTATCAGTTTGCCTACTGATTTTTTATCACTTACTGAATCTGGGCATGTTTACAAGCAGTCAAACAAGCACAGTTTTAAAACTCAGGATTTAATTATTCTACAGGCTTACCTAAGTGATAACCGGGAAGAATCCTATGGACATGGTATCTAAACTGTAAACCAGTGATTAACAGGAAGATTTCATCCTTTTAGATCCTATAGGCATGCTTTCTATGTGCTGAAACTGATTACAAGCATTATTTCCTATAGACATGATATCTAAACACAAAAATCGATTTTGGTACACTTACTTCCTATAGGCATGATGTCTAAGTGTCAAGACTGATTTTTGATATGTGTTTCCTATAGGCATGATGTCTAAGTGAGCGGATATGTTAACAGAATATTACACAAGTTTGATAATTCCCAAACAAGATACTACATGCATGGTTTCTAATGCACATTGAGACTTAAGAATATGCATAAACATGGATTTTGATGCAGAATTGATAAAAATCCTATAACAGGATTTCTAGGATGCAGGTGTGAAAATTCGTGATCACAAGTAATAATATAAGTCCTATAGGCATGGTCTCTAATGCATATAAATATTCACAATAATCTTATAGGCATGATTTACCCGAACCCAACAAAATATATATAAAAGTCCCTCCCAGCTTTTACTAATACCCCATATCTGTTTTACAAGGATTATTATTACAGGCCAATACAAATGAATTACATGATAAAAATCACTATACAATAGGGAGCCTTGGCAGGCCCAAAGTCAACCTGAAAGTCAGGCCTTCAATCAAGTCTGGAGTACATCGGCAGTTCATAATAACACAAACGGGTTTCTTGTGTGTCAAAGTTCCCAAGGGCCTTAGGGACCCTGGGAAATGCTCACACCAGAACCTTTTCAAAGAAACAAATTTTTCTAAACAAGTTTGGAACGCCAGCCCCAATGTGCCAGAGTTCGGAGAAGTCTCATAAACTCCTAGGCAGTGCTCACACTAGGGGAGGGGGAAGGAAGGTCCCTAGATATCTAAGAGTGGGAGTTGAAAAATAGTATATAAGAGTAGGATATAACTGTAGGAAAATAATTTTATTTAGAAATGCATTGAAACAAGTTACAAGATCACAAACAAAACAGAATAATGATTGGGTTTCAATAGTCACAACAATAGTAAGAACACTGAATTACAGGTAGAACAGGGTCATAATTAAGTCAAACGAGGTTTTACATTGCTGGAATTGACTTAGTTCATTAACTATTACTAGATGGAATCATACACCAAGAAGGGACATGTTGAAATTTAGAGTAAACAACCAGATGAACACATAGTGCAGAATAGGGTGATAGAAACTAAACATGCTATTTCAGAAACAGATAAACAAGTACCATGATAAAAAAGAAACATGCTAAAGTTAAATGACTAATCAGACAGACATACAAAAATTTAAAGCATATTAGTACAGGAATCATGAATTGACTAGGAACATGTTAAGGTAAAAAACACATAAACAGGGCAAGAATTGAAGCATGCTAACTGAGAAACAAGTAGACAAGTGTCATGGATCAAATCGGAATATACTAACCATACTAACATATAGGACAAGACAAGTTAACAGGAATTAAGTCATGCTGGTCAAGAGCAATAAACAAGAAGGACATAGGTTCAACTACATAGCATATTGAGTATGATCAAAGAAATAGGAGCATACCAGTTAAGGAGTAGTAAACAGGAAGATGAAAGCAAGTAGAATCCAAGGGTCTAGCCTTGGCTTTCAGCCGGCTAGACAGAGCAGCAAAATAGAAGTAGAAAGACTACAATTGAGAGTGTAAGAGTAAAGTTGTGTGTGTGTTTAGGTGTTTTTCTATGTGTGTTCGTGTGTTTGAAAAAAATCAGAATGAGGGTTTATATAGCATATAGTAGAGTAAAACAAATAAGGCAAGGAAAATCAATTGCACACAAATAACACATGAAACATTAATTAATCAATCAATTAGGTCTTAACGGGAATAAATTAACAAAAAGTAAAACTTAAATTAAGGGGAGTCTTTCACGGGGTAAATCAGTAGATAGGATTGAGGCTAAAATAAGGTAAGTAGTAAATCAATTAGAGGTCAGTCAAAACAATCAAAACCCATAAATCAAGCCAGCAATATAATTACGGAAGGTAGCACTAATTACGAATTACATATAAGGAAAGGATAGGTAAAACCTTTCAGAGAGATATCAGTTTTAAAAGAAGACAGAATTCCAAACCCTAATTAGGCAAACAAAAATCAATTAATCCCTTTTAATTGACAGAGCCAAAGAATAACAGGCAAATATCAGAACAAACAGTGGAATAATTGGAAACCCTAGGGATTAAAACATAGATATGAAAATCAATTAAACAAGTAAAGAGAACCAGAGTTAAACGTTTAAATATTTTAGAACTTTTTTGCAGAAACTTAAAGATGAAACCCTATTTTAGGGAAAAAAGAAAATTGGCCAACAATGATGGTAAAAACAGAAGATCTTAAAAGAAAAGTATCAAATATACTAAAAATCCTTTCAGATCTATAGAAATCTGAACGGACTCAAGGAGAAAGCAACTAGGGTTTTAAAAAAAAGACAGAGTTGAGGAAAATCTGGTTTGAACTAGAGATTTGAAGCCATAAACATGAATATATCAGTACTCACAAATATAGGAATGAACATAGGAGGATTCATCGATAAAATAAGGGCTTGGAGCCAAGTCTGTGTTGAATCTCTTTAAAATTCCATCAGATAACACAAAACCATAACACTAGCAGAGATAGGAGGCCAAATAAGGCCTAGCATCAAAGAAATAAGACATGAATCAAAGGGGTTCAGGTGACGACGGGCTAGGGTTAGGAATAGGTTGAGAGAGAATAGAGGGGAAAGGGGATTCAGGGGCGGCAGAATTTTAGAAAATGATTAGTTTAGGGTCGTTTGGTATAATTAAAAAGGAAATGGATCCTGGACCGTTGATCTTTTGATATCAACGACCAGGATTCCATCCGGGTTGGGGCGGGTTATAAGATTGGATTATTGGGTTGGGTTATGGGTTAATGGGTTGATTTTAATTGGGTTGGGGTGGAATTTGGGCTAAGATCCTAAAATTAAAGAGGCTATATGTTAAATACCCAATTAATTTGATGAAACAATTTATAAAAGTAGATAATAAATGACAAAAATAATATTTATGCATAAAAAATTATTTAAAAAAATTACTTAATATTATAAAAGTATAAAAGGTCATTTTCGTGTAAAATCAAGTAATCATGCACACATGGGTTATTATTGCAAAGTTATCGCAATTATAACCTACAAATGTAAATATAATTATGCATAAAATAATAAAAGGTTTTATATAAACATAAATAATAAAAATTAAGCAATAAAATTATTATAAAATCATTTGTGATGCAATTAATAATTATATAGATAATAAAATGATGGAATAAATTACTTTAAAATCCTTTAAAATTACAGAAAATTATAGAAAAATAATAATTATTTTGAAAGTATATATGCATTTTGAAAATATTATAGGGAAAAATTGGGTATCAACAACTACAGCTCTTTATCCGGGAAGGATGAAAGAATTTTCGGGTAAAGATATGTTGGCCAACTTTGACCGAATAGAGCGATCTGAGAGATATAGGTCACACTCTAGTTTCCGAGCTGCCTACATATCCCTGGTTTTACAGGAATCAGGCTGTGTGTAGTTCTGGATCCACTAGCAAAATATACCGATGAAGTTATCACAAGGACGAATATAAGGTTTCGAATAGGTGAAATGGTTATGGTGAGCGGTCAGGTTTGAAATAGTATGAAGGAACTGGAGTGGGATTTCTCCCGTTGGGGTAATGGTTGCTCATCAGGTTACCTGCAATTAAAAAATATGTGCTGCAAGTATATATCTTTGCGTGAATTTAAACATGATGCAAATTCCCTTCAAACCATGAGAATTGTCTTTGGACGGTTGAGGATGACGTCCTTAGACCATGATGTCCCGGACCATGAATTGAGCGGTAAGGGATTCGCAGGCCATGAAATGATGTTCTCGGGCCATGAGAATGGTGCCTCCAAACCATGACGCCTTTGAATAATGATGTGCAAGTTTGAGAGATCCTCAGGCCATGGCATGGTGTCTTCTGGCGATGAGGATGGTGCCTTCAGACTATGACGCCTTCGGACAAGCTGGCGTTATTTCAGCCCATGAGGTGAAAAGATGTGATGCTAGGATAAGGCTATATTGTGGTCCGGGCCCAGCCCGGGACCGGCCCAGGCCCACAGCCCATATAGGTTTTGGGCTAAATGGGTTGGCTCGTATGGTCCGGTCCCAAGCGGTCCTAAGAGCCCACAATGGGCCGGTCCTTAATGGTGAGACCGTTTAACCCGGGACCGGCTTCCATTGGTGGGCCGGTTTAACCGGTCCTAAAGGCTATTTTTCAATATTCTTTTTTTGTTTGTTTTTAAAAATTGGCCAACGGTTGGAAATTTAAAAAATAGCCGTTTGGCACTTTCAAAAATAGTCATTTGCCCCAAACTTTATTTTAACCCCAAACTTTTTATAATTATACTTTTTCCCTATTCTCAACTATAAATACCCCCTCATTCTTTCATTTTTTTCTCACAAAATCATCAATCTCTCTCTAATTTTCTTCTATAATTGCTTACTTTATTATTACAATTTGTGAAAATTTGTGAAGTTGGTGAATTGAAGTATTCAAGTCTTCAAGTCTTCAACGATATACAATTTTCAAGAAGTTGTTCGTCAATTCGGTAAACTCGTTCAAACTCTTAAGTTTTAATATTATAGTTTTGTTTGTTTTACTTTGTATAATTATAATTAATATGGCCTTTTCTTTGAAAAAAATATTTGGTAATAAGGGAAAATCTAAAATTGGTGAATCTAGTGGCCAAGCTACTACTCCTCCCCCGGCTCCCCGCCCAAACCTGTTATTCGTCCTCCTCCACATGTTATTCTTGATAGTGATAACCCTTTATTTCAATTTACCGATAGTTAATTTTACCATGATATTGCACCAAGTGAATAATTAAATGATGAATATATGAATGCTCTTTATGGTAATTCAAATATTGATGAAAATGATGATGAAAATATAGATTTAGATGAAACGCAACTAGATGATAATACACCTACTAGTCTTGTTGTTGAAGTTAACCCAACTGATAATAATCCAAATGTTGCCCCGGCTGACCCTCCCGTAGTAACCCCTACTTGTAATAGACAACCTTCTAAACGGTGTGAAACATCTCTTGTTTGACACTTTTTTATTCAACTAAGAGATCAAAATAAGGCTAAGTGTAAAATTTGTGGAACTTTGATGGCTCATAAATTCACTGGAGACCATAGAGGTACGGGTAGTTTGACTAGACACACCCTAAAGATAAAGCTAGATTTATTCAAATGAAAGTTGTGCAAGAGGGGACAAGTCTAGGTACTCAGGTTAACCCTAGTACCGGGTCAAATCTAGTTCAACCGGGAATTAACACTGTTACCGGTGGCATTTTATATTATGATCCAAATAAAGATCGTGAAGAATTGGCAAAAATAGTTACTGTTATGTGCTTACCCTATAATTTTCCTTCTAACCCTCACTTTGTGAATTATATTAGAATAATTTTTAATCCTACTTATAAAGGATGGCCTCGCACAACCGTAAAGAGCGATATTTATAAATATAAACATGAATATGAACAATATTTGCGCTATTTATTTACTCATATAAATTGTCGCGTTGCTATTACTACTGATATTGGTAGAAGTGGTAATGACTGTGATTATCTTACTATTACCAGTCATTGGATTGATGAGGAATGGATAATACAAAAGCGCATTATTGCTTATAGAATAATTAATTCACGTCACACAGGAAAGTTTATTGCTAACACATTTGCAGATATTTTTGCATTAGAGATAAATTAATGTCAGTTTCAATGGATAATGCTTCTAGTAACACTAATGCTATAGTCTTGCTTGCGACTACACTAAATCTTGCGTTTAGTAATATTTTCCATGTTAGATGTATTTGTCATATTTACCATTTAATCGTCGGTGATGGTATGAAAATTTTAAATGTTGAAATTGAAAAGGTTAAAATGGATCTTAATTGGTTTTTTATTCAAACCGTAGAAGTAGACTTAGAGAATATTTTAAAAAATATGATAAATTTGACCTTAGAGAAAGAAAGGTTCCTAAACCTTGTCCGACTAGATGAAATTACATGTATGAAAGTTTAGTTGTTTCATATGAATATAGAAACCCAATAAACGCAACGATTAATGCTCGTGTTGGTGGTGATGATGATGCTGAGTACCTTACAAATCAGGATTGGACTAATTTTTAGAAAAATTTCATGTTGCTGCAAATGAATTATCTGGGCAATATTATCCTACTATTTCTAACTGTTTAGTTTATATTGCAGAACTTGAAAATTTGTTTACTCAATTTTCAGAGGGTGGGGTAATTTATGAACTTGCTATTGATTCTATGAGAGAAAAGTTTAAAAAATATTTTCCCCCTATCCCCCCTATTTATGGTGTTGCTGCCATGTTAAATCCTACTATGAAATTAGGAGGTCCTCACTTTTGGTATACAAATATTTATAATGCTTTAGCATATTCAGATGAGGAAATGTCTACACTTGCAGATGCAAAAGCCTCAATTAAAATAAATTCTCAAATAATTTATAATGCTTACCAACTTGCCATAGATCATGCTAGACCAAATGTTCCAACTCCTACTTCGTCTAGTTCGCAATCATCTAAAAGAATTGCGGAACTAAAATCACTTAGTGCTTGGACGGGGTTCAGGGGTTCTCAAGGTAAAAATATTGGTGATAGTTCACAACTAAATGAGCTTCACGTTTATTTGTCGCAGGGACATGAATCAGAGAATCCCGATGGCTCATTTAATATTTTGGAATGGTGGAAAGACAAAGAAAAAAAATATCCAGTTCTTTCAAGGAGGGCTCGAGATATTTTAAGTATTCAAGCTTCAACAATGGCATCAGAGAGCGCTTTCAGTCAAGCGAGACTTCAAATCGATGATCATAGAGCGTCTATGAGGGAGAGCTTGGAAAAATCAGTCCTCTTCTGAGATTGGATCCGTTCAGAACGAAGAAACTTTGGACTTGCTGAATCACAACCAGAGATAGATGAAGCTTACAAAGAAATTCTAGTGGAACTTGCGGAGGATGCTGTTTTTCCCGGAAGTGGTGATGAACAAGCTTCTTTTCCGCCACCACCAATGGACATTCCTCCGAACCTTAAAGGATTTATGAAATTTGTAAGAGATAATATGTAGACTAATATGTAACTTGTATTTTGGAACATCTTCATTAGTTTTTTTCCTTTTAATGGTGGTATTAGCACCTTGTTGTGCTCATTCCATTGGGGGGAGGAAGACTAAGAAAGATATTGTCATTTTTTGTTAATGTCGTAATAATAAAAATTATAAGGCATTCTCTTGAATATTTCTTTACAATTTTTTTGTGTTTAAATTTGAATTACAAGATTTAAGTCACAATTATATAATATAATTTACAATAAATTGCCTTATGCAAGGCGGAGGCAATGCTTAGCCTCATGAAGGATTTGAGACAATGCTTAGTCTCATGCAATGAATAAATAATAGGTGATAGCAAAGTATTTCTTCGCTAGGAATGAGTTTGGTATCTTTGTTGTCATGAAGGTTGTGATTCCAAGGTGTGCATATTCCTTGTCCTGCATTCAAAGAAAAATCGTGAGTTTTGCAGGGGGAAGGTTGGTTCGTGTCTTCATCTGCTTGCTTGATTTTCTCCACTCTATTTAAAGATCATGTTCAAATTATTGGGGCAGCATTTTCTAAAGCAGAGTTTATTTCAAAAGCAGGCATGCATAGTTTTCAAAGACATAATAAAATATAGTTTAGAAAATTGGTTAAATGAACCAGTGACTGTGACACGATCAAAGACATCACGACTTCTTCTGCCATAGAACTTTGAGGGTCCTCCTCAAAATTCTACCCCAGTTGACTAGACAACATTTCTGGCTGCTCTATATGCTGCGATTGGCTGAACTTGCTTCAGAATTTTTAGAGTCCTCCTCAAATTTTGCCCCAGTTTTTGCTGATAGGGAAAATAGAAATTTTATTAAATTGTGACCGAACCCATAGGGCTGCCTACGTATCCCCTCTTAAACGGTAATCAGGTCGAGCGTAGTTCAATTTACATCATATGAGGAGACATAAATAGTTTACACGTAGTATCGTTTGACTGCATCTGAATTGATAGGCTTTGGCCAGTTTTCATAGTCCATTTCAGCGAGTATGAGTGCTCCTCCTGTCAGTACTCTGTGGACTATGTAAGGACCTTGCCAGTTGGGAGAGAATTTTCCTTTGGCTTCATCTTGATGCGGAAAGATCTTCTTTAACACCAGCTGTCTCGGTGTGAACTGTCTTGGTTTGACTCTTTTATTGAAAGCTCTGGACATTCTGTTATGATAAAGCTTGTCCTGGCACATTGCTTTCATCCTCTTTCAATCTATGAGGGCTAGCTGCTCATAGCGGCTTCTTATCCATTCTGCGTCGCTGAGCTCGGCTTCTTGTATGATTCTCAAGGAAGGAATTTCTACTTCGGCGGGAATGACCGCCTCAGTACCATAACCAGCAAATAAACAGTTGCTCTGGTTGATGTGTGGACTGTGGTACGGTATCCTAGTAAGGCAAATGGTAGCTTCTCGTGCCATTGTTTGTAATTTTCTACCATTTTCCTCAATATTTTCTTGATGTTTTTGTTGGCAGCTTCCACGGATCCGTTCATTTGGGGTCTACACGCTGTGGAATTCTTGTGCTTGATTTTGAAAGTTTCACACATGGATTTCATCAGATCACTGTTGAGATTGGCAGCATTGTCAGTGATGATGGACTCTGGAACCCCAAACCAACAAACAATTCGGCCGCGAACAAATCCATAATGACCTTCTTGGTTACAGATTTGTAAGATGCAGCTTCAACCCATTTAGTGAAGTAGTCGATAGCTACTAAAATAAATCAATGTTCGTTTGAGGTGGTGGGCTCGATTGGACCGATGACATCCATTCCCCAAGCAGAAAAGATCCAAGGTGAACTTGTTGCATTAAGCTCGTTTGGTGATACTTTTTATCATATATGCATGTACTTGACATTGATAGCGTTTCTGAACATATCGGATGCAATTTGTTTCCATGGTCATCCAAAAATAATCTGCCCTGAGTATCTTTTTGGCCAAGACAAAGTTGTTCATATGCGGGCCGTAGGTTCCAACATGTATTTTCTCGAGCAGTTTAGAATTTTCCTTTGCGTCGTCACACCTTAATAGTCCCATATCAGGATTTCTTCTATATAGGGTTCCTCCAGTCTGGAACAAATGATTGGACAACCTCTGGAGCGTGAGTTTCTGAATATGGTTAGCATGCTCCGGGTATTCTCCCTTTTCCAAATAATCCTTCATATCGTGGAACCAAGGCTTACCGTCTGTCTCCTCTTCGATATGAGCACAATATGCCGGGTGATTATGGATCCTTACTAGGATAGGATTGATGAAGTTCTTGTCTGGATGTTGTATCATTGATGACAAAGAAGCCAATGCGTCGACAAACTCATTCTGAATTCTAGGGACATGCTGAAACTCTATCTTTGTGAACCTCTTCTTCATTTCTTGCACATGATGCAGATATGGAAATATCTTGGAATTCTTAGTAGCCCACTCTCCATGTACCTGGTGCACAAGAAAATCTGAATCACCGATTACTAGCAGTTCCTGAATGTCCATGTCAACAGCCATGTTGATCCCTAATATGCAAGCTTCATATTCCGCCATGTTGTTGGTGTAGGGGAATTTGAGTTTCGCAGATACCGGATAATGTTGACTAGTTTCTGATACCAAGACAACTCCAATGCTGACTCCTTTGAAGCTCGTCGTTCCGTCAAAGAACATTCTCCAATCGTCGTAGGCTTCAACAATGTCTTCTCCTACGAATGATACCTCTTCATCGGGAAAATATATCTTCTAAGGCTCGTATTCTCCTCCCACAGGGTGTTCAGCAAGATGGTCTTTCAGTGCCTATCCCTTGACTTCTTTTCGAGTTACATAGACGATGTCAAATTCAATTAACAAGATTTTCCATTTAGCCAGCTTGCCAGTGGGCATGGGCTTTTGGAAGATGTATTTCAAAGGATCCATCCTTGAAATGAGATATGTTGTATAGGCACATAAGTAATGCCTCAGCTTCTGAGCTATCCAGGTCAAGGCACAACAGGTACATTCCAGTAGAGAGTACCGTGCTTCAGAAGGTGTAAATTTCTTACTCAGGTAGTAGATGGCCTGTTCTTTTCTCCCTGTCTCGTCGTGCTTCCCCAGAACGCAGCTGAAAGCTCCATCTATCATTTCAAGGTAGAGTAGCAGTGGTCTACCTGGCTCTGGCGGGACTAAAACTGGTTGTGTTGATAAGTACTCCTTGATTTTTTCAAAAGCCCTTTGGCAATCCTCGGTCCAACTAGTTGCAGCGTCCTTCTTCAACATCTTGAAAATCGGCTCATATATTACTGTGGACTGTGCTTTGAAATGGCTGATGTAGTTAAGGCGTCCCAGGAAACTCATCACATATTTCTTGCTCTTTGGAGGTGGTAACTCTTGGATGGATTTGACCTTCGATGGATCCAATTCTATTCCTCGGTGGCTGACGATGAATCCCAATAGCTTTCCGGCAGGAACCCCGAATGCACACTTTGCGTGGTTTAGCTTTAAGTTGTACTTCCGCAGTCTATCGAAGAATTTCCTTAAGTCTGCTATGTGATATGTGGCCTTCTTGGATTTAATAATGACATCATCCACATATACCTCGATTTCTTTGTGTATCATGTCATGAAAAATAATAGTCATGGCCCTCATGTAGGTGGCCCCAGCATTCTTCAGGCCGAATGGCATCATCTTGTAACAGTACACACCCCATGGTGTAATGAACGTTGTTTTCTCAGAATCCTTCTCGTCCATCCAGATCTGATGGTAACCAGTGAAGCAATCCACAAAAGACTGGAGTTCATGCTTGGCACAATTGTCCATCAAGATGTGTATATTTGGAAGCGGGAAATCATCCTTTGGGCTGGCTCTGTTGAGATCCCTATAATTGACACAAACTCTAACTTTCCCATCCTTCTTCGGAAATTGCACAGTGTTGGCTAGCCAAGTTGGATATTCAACTACCTTGAGGACCTTGGCTTTGATCTTCTTAGTAACCTCCTCTTTGACCTTCAGGCTCATATCAGGCTTGAATTTCCTGAGTTTCTACTTTACGAGCGGACACATTGGATTTGTGGGCAATTTGTGGGCCACAATGAACGTGCTTAACGTGGTCATATCGTCGTAAGACCATGCAAATATGTTCTCATACTCTTTCAAGAACCGAGTGTACTCCTCTTTCTCTAACGGTGACAAGTGGATGCTGATGCGGGTCTCCATGACGGTTTCAGAGTTTCCCAAGTTAACTATCTTAGTTTCGTCCAAGTTGGACTTAGGTTTGTTCTCAAAATTCTCTACGTATCTGACGATATCTTCGGGTATTGCATCCTCTTCTTCGGAATCACTATCCTTTTGTTGTGTTATTTCATTACATGTCACAGTTGTCGGTTCATCGAGATAGAAAATAGTAATGCTGTATGGATAAAGATATGAGAGAAAAGTGGTAATAATAAACATCAATTCATTGAAAGCCTTAAACAAAAGTGATTTTCAATAATTTAAATAACGTTTTGGAACATTGAAAATATTATTTAAAATAAAATGCAAAAAAAGAAGTCTTTTTTCTAGAAAAGAAAAATTTAAACAATGATGTTCATCCTTGCTACCCCGGGACTTGTCGGGCCCTCGATGGTCTGACAGTCTAGTTCTTGAGGAATGCTCCTCTCTCCACAGCTTGGATAGTAGGGCCTTCCTCCTCCTCCTCCTCCTCCTCGACAATTACACAACAGTCCATGTCATCATCTTCCAAGAACAAATTCCTTAATGATGCCAATGCTTCTTCTTCCCCTGATCCCCATATAATACCGGCGTGATGGAAGGTCTGACTCAGGTGTGGCACAGGCTGCTCAAGTGGATAGTATGGACCATGCCATGGTGGTGATCAATTGTTGTATTCATGCCAGGTGTACTGATATCCCAATCCGAAAGTGGTACCATTGCGCTTTGGTTGTATGGGTTTGGAGATGCCCTGAAGATATTTACCAAGTCCTTTGCCGGGCTCATATCCTCTCCATGCTAGCATACTTTCTATCTTGCTACTCCACCACTTATCTTTCTCGATTGCATTAACCCGTTCAATATGATGGTAGGTTTCTCCACCTAACCTTCTTTTGCTTTCAATCACCGGGATAGTATGACTAGTGAAAATGGGGTTGCTCCCATCTCCATGGATAATCACTTCTTGGTGGTTCCACTCGAACTTCACAGCCTGATGAAAAGTTGATGCTACAGCCCCAGCGGCATGTATCCATGGTCGTCACAATAGCAAATTGTAAGAGGTGGATATGTCCAGTACATGAAACTCAACATCGAACCATATAGGACCCATCTGCAGGCAGAGATTAGTTTCTCCAATGGTATCTCTCTGAGACCCATCAAACTCTTTCACATTCATAGTTCCCTCTCGTATCTCATGTAGGCCTTTTCCCAACCTCTTCAACGTTGTCAATGGGCAAATGTTTAGGCTGGATCCTCCATCAATCAGAACTCTGGCGATGAATTTGTCTTCACATTGCACTATGATGTGCAGTGCCCAGTTGTTATTCAAACCTTCAGTTGGCAGCTCGTCCTCGTGGAAGGTGATTTTGTGGTTTTCTAGCACCTGCCCCACCATATTGGCCATTTCTCCACCAGTGATATTGTTGGGTACATATGCTTCACTCAACACCTTCATTAGAGCATTCATGTGTGCCTCAGAATTTTGCAGCACTGACAGGATAGATATCTGAGTGGGAGTCTTGTTCAGATGATCAACGACAGAGTACTCCCTTGCATGTACCTTCCTCCAGAGGTAATCTGGACCAGTCTCAATGACGGGCATTTTTTTAGAAGATTTCTTACTGGTTTCTCCTAAATGTTCAGTTGTATAAACCCTTCTTGTTCTGGTTATTCCTTGTGCAGCGCCGGATTCTTCTATCTTTGACTTTACCTTTCTTCTAGCCTCTGCCACATAATCCCAAGGTACAACATTGGAACTGAAGGCTGGTGTGGTTTCCACCGTTACACTGAAAGGTATGGCCGCCTGCACTTCAAATGGCCCGCTTCTTAGGATTCTGACTTATGCACCAGAACAGGGCATCTCCGGTAAGACTTTTCATGAAGAGCTTCATTCGAATCCTTTCATCCTTTCCACCCCCTATGAGCTTGTCACAGTAGGTTCTCAAATGTACCTTTGGGTCACCCGTTCCATCGAACATTTCGAACTTAGGAGGTTTGTAACCCTCCAGCAGTTCCACATCTGGCTGAATGCACAAATCCTCATAATTCAAACCTTCAATTCCTTTGCCTCCCTCAACACCCTGAGCTCGGCTTGTGAGTTTCTTGAGCTCCTCTTCCATGTTCTTAATGAGCAGGTCCTTCTCGGCAGATTCTGGTGTGTATGAGATTGGTTGAGTAAAGTGGGGTAAGGTTTCCACGTATATGGGGTTGTTTTGATGAAGGCCAGGAGTTTGGGTATAATGGTGATCATTGGTTGAATTTTGGGTATCGGGGATAGGTTGTGGGGTATTCTGAGGAGTGTGGTAAGTGGTTTGCGGATATTAAGTCGGGAGATGCTGATGTTGAGGAGGTGTAGGAATGGGTAAAGGATTTTGAGGAGGGGTTGTATAATGGTGGGGTGCGGAATGATTCTGCGAGCGTTGGTTGAGTGTGTTCTGAGGAGGTACTGGGTTTTAGGTATTTGGATGGTTGATATCCGGGACATTTAGTATGAGGGAGGAGGTTTGCCAAGTTACGAACATGCTCAAGCTCAACTTGTAGTTCAAGTATTTTCTTTTCAAGCCACAAAACCAAGTCATTTGGTGCCGGAGTACTCCAACCATCAAAAGTTTCCGCATTCTCGGCATGTGCGGTGATGTCGCCACTCATATTATCCATCTTAGCTTTCCCTTTGCCTTTTGATGCACCTGGAGGAGGAGGAGGTGGAGGGCCTCTGGATCTGGTATGATAAGCTGATGATGCTAGTATTCGTGAACCAACCTTGGGGAATGGGAATAATCAAAAAAAATAAAGGTAACCAAGTCAGTAAGGTTTCCAAAAAGAGTATTTGCAGTATCTAAACACATAGTGCGGGAATGCAAATTCACGTCCTAATTTGGGAGCCTCGTTGTACCGGAGGTAGGCCTAGCGACAAAGTTTATTTGGAGAATTTCATGGCCAATAATTGCCTCATTTCATTAATATAAAAATAGATAAATCTAAAATGACACTAAATAAGATAAAGTCACTAATGGCACTTGGCCTTATTACATTTGAAAAAGCAGGTAAATCTAATCTACTTGGTCCCAGAAGGACCTTCCCCAAGATTGATCTTCTTGGCTATGTCGATCAGGTTCCCCAGGTCGTGCAGGCCCAACAGTAGGTATACTCTCGCTAGATGTCCTCCTTTACTTCCCTCAGCATTCTGGTATCGATTATTTTCCTCGTCTTTCCCTCTAGTTCCATCAAACCCTGCTCATTCCAGCCTTTCATTAGATTTGATAGCCCTTTCCCTCCATTCATTGATCAGTTCCATATCAGTCTTTTGTTGCTCCAGATGCTCGGCCTTGAAATCATGAACCCTTTTGCGCAGTTTATTTCACTTGGGCTTCAGCAACTTTGTCTATGACCCTATTCCCCCGACCGACTCCCGACTCAACTACCCCTGCTATGCTGTCTTCCAACCATGATAGGTAAAAGTGTACATGCCCTGCATGGTACCTGTCTGGCTTGATGGTGTCCCTTTCTACAATAATCTTTTGGTGCCACATATGTTGAGCTTCATATTTGTGCGGGATGTCGTCATCCTGAGAATCTGCCTTGTAATGACTCATTTTAGAAACTCGCGGTATGACTTGCTTCCTGCCTGCCTGCCTCATAATCCTGATGGGAAAATAAGGGTATATGCGCCTTAACCCGATCAACACCAGGTGCAGAGCGTCTCTAGATCTGATGATGAACTCACTGGTAGGGAACCATTCGAACATTCATTGAACCTGGTCCTCAGTCAAATTGTAAAGAAACTACGCCCATTCTGTAGCATTTTCCGGTTGAGCAAACCTGTCTTGGATATAAGTCATTCTCTTAGGGTGATGGAAGGCTATAGGATCATTCCACGCCCTTCGTGGAAACTCTTGACGATATTGACCCCTTTGGAGATGCTCCAATAACCAAACTTGTAGTAGCAGATTACAACCCTCAAAGTGTTTGAACCCCTTATGGCAGCAGTCCAAGGCTCAGTAGATGTTAGCCATGACCATAGGGACAATGGTATATGTTTTCCCCTCGATACCCTCCATTAAGGTTTTGGCTACCATAGGCAGCCTAGTGTGACTCATGTCTCCTTTGCTTGGAAATACTATTATACCCAGGAAGCAAACAACGAACACAAAAAACCTGCGGTGAATATGACCCAAGGAAGTGATAGAGAATCCATCATGGAAGATATGATAGGATTTGCTATGACCATATCGTTCATAGAGGTAGTCAAAGGGTATGTAGGACTCCTTCAGGCACTCCAAATCATCCTTCTTTTTCAAAACCATCATTTCATGAACCCCCTAGCAGCACTATTTTCTGGCACCAATAAACCCGGACTGTACCAAGGTAATCCAGCGAATCCCCCTATCTCCTCCAAGAGAGGAATCATTTCTATGTTGCCAAAATGGAACAAGGACCTTTCTCCGTCCCAGAACATAGTGGCCGCTTCGATCAACATATTGTTTGGTTGGATATCCAGTAAAGAAGGTAAGTTTCCGAGGACCCTTTTTACATGGTCCTTATCACTTGGAGAAAGGTCCTCCCACCAATCCAGCAACAATGGTGGTATTCTTTGGACCATGCCAAACTTGGGGACTTCATGCCTCATTTCTACAAAACAAATAAGGTTAGACCCTCTCCCCCTCCAGATTCGACTATTTATACATCAATGATTAGCATATTGGCACTTATTTCTCCAAAATTTAATGCACAAAGATCGTGGTTGCGACTGTTGGGATTATCGAAACCCCGGTGGACTTTTGGACAAGATTTGTCTTAAAGGGTTATTATGTGGACAACATATTAACCCGGCTAGGTTTGACCATGATGCATGTACAATTAATCAGAGTAAGGTTGCTATGGGGGTCGAGACCGGTACCCTCAAGCGGACAACTTGAGGGGGAAAGGCACAGAACCGTCGACTGCACCGCTGATCGACTAGTTTTACAGCAAATAAGCCTTTCCGAATTTAAAGGGTGATATATAGGAAGGGTGCAAACACTCATCAAGAGTTCCTATAGGATTGATTACGCACGAGTGGAATATGATGTTGAGCATGACTTATGCAACAGTAAATAGCATGTTGTCACGTATTTGCATGTTTAAAAATGATAAATGCGGTATTTAATAATTGAAAGACGTTTAAGAAAAAACAAGGAGACAAGTCAGTTTCTGTAGAAAATCATAAATGCTTGAAAATAGGCAATTAAATTCACATAAAGGGGAAAGGGAAAGGGTGCATACGTATTAGCAGAATAAAGCATGCTTAAGACTAATTCACAAAAAGAAAGTTTGTCATGGTAAGGGCCTAATTATCTCCAGCAGAGTCGTCATGCTGTCACACCCCCTTTTTTTCCTTGCGGAATCGGAGTTTCAACATTTTGGGACAACTCCCTTCCTTTTAGGACGGGGTATGGGATTGAAGAGTCGCCACCTAACGAATTAAGGTGCGTTAGGGCACCTATAGCAAATAACTCATAAACCGGTTTACATCACCAGAGATTGGGTAAGGTCTCGAAATTACCTTTGAGGGGAAGGTGTTAGGCACCCCTCGAGGTCCACAACGGTGGGTCCCGGCTAAACTCAATTTAAGCGAATTAGTATTTAAAGGAAAATAAAACAATTTAAAAACAAATACCGATTACTTTAAAATGGAAATTAAAGGGGTCCTAGGTTTATTAGCCTATAGGATAACTTCTATGCAATACTCGGCAACCTTCCTCAAATAGAGGTGTTACGCGTAGCATTAGCGCATAGGTCATCATCTCCTTTTACTACCCAGTTACCCTCCCCTTTACAATTATTATCTAAGCGTTCTAATAGCATCTGGTATGTATCCTATACGTGCACTACCCGTCCCTTACCTATGGCCCTGGAGGTGTTTAGGACCTCTACTTAAGGTGGTTCTAGACTCACTTATGTTACTTAAAAGGGGAAAATCTAAGTGACAAACAAAAAATTGGAGCAATTAAGGGGGGATCATGCTTACCTCCACAAATAGACAAACAAATGCACGTTATTCAGACAAGCTTCTTTTAATGATTTAGGATCCTATAGGCAGGATATCTAAATGAGCATAAACAGAATATATAGCAGTTTTATTAAAGCGGGGCAGTGAGTATCTATCAGTTTCCCTACTGATTTTTTATTACTTACTGAATCCGGGCACGTTTACAAGTAGTCAAATAAGCACAGTTTTAAAACTTAGGATTTAATTATCCTACAGGCTTGCCTAAGTGATAATCGGGCAAAATCCTATGGACATGGTATCTAAACTGTAAACCAGTGATTAACAGGCAGATTTCATCGTTTTAGATCCTATAAGCATGCTTTCTATATGTTGAAACTAATTACAAGCATTATTTCCTATAGACATGATATCTAAACACATAAACTGATTTTTTTACACTTACTTCCTATAGGCATGATGTCTAAGTGTCAAGACTCATGTTTGATATGTGTTTCCTATAGGCATGATGTCTAAGTGCGCAGAGATGTTAACAGAATGTTAGTCAATTTGATAATTCCCAAAGAAGATCCTACATGCATGGTTTCTAATGTACATTGAGACTTGAGAATATGCATAAACATGGATTTTGATGCAGAATAGATAAACATCCTATAACAGGATTTCTAGGATGTAGGTGTGAAAATTCATGATCACAAGTTATAAGATAAGTCCTATAGGCATGGTCTCTAATGCATATAAATAATCACAACAATCCTATAGGCATGATTTCTACCCGAACCTAACAAAATATATATATAAATCCCTCCCAGCTTTTACTAATACCCTATATATGTTTTACAAGGATTATTATTAATGGCCAATAAATATGAAATACATGATAAAAATCACTATACTATAGGGAGCCTTGGCAGGCCCAAAGTCAACCTGGAAGTCAGGCCTTCAATCAAGTCTAGAGTACACCAACAGTTCATAATAACACAACCGGGTTTCTTGTGTGTCAAAGTTTCCAAGAGCCTCAGGGATCCCGGGAAATGCTCACACTAGAAACGTTTCAAAGAAACAATTTTTTGTGAATAAGTTTGGAAGGCTAGCCCCAATGTGTCAGATTTCAGATGAGTCTCATGGACTCCTAGGCAATGCTCAAACTGGGGGGTAGGTCCCTAGATATCTAAGAGTTGGAGTTGAAAATAGTATATAAGAGTAGGAGATAATTGTAGGAAAACAGTTTTATTTAGAAGTGCATAGAAACAAGTTACAAGATCACAAACAGAACAGAATCAGATTGGGTGTCAATAGTCACAACAAGAGTAAGAACACTGAATTACAGGCAGAACAGGGTCACAGTTAAGTCAAACGAGGTTTCACATTATTGAAATTTACTTAGTTCATTAACTATTACTAGGTGGAATCATGCACCAAGCAAGGACACATTGAAATTTAGAGTAAACAACCAGATGAACACATAGTGCAGAATAGGGTGATAGAAACTAAACATGCTAGTTCAGAAACAGATAAACAAATATCATGATTAAACAGAAACATGCTGAAGTTAAATGGCTAATCAGACAGCCATACAGAAATTTAAAGCATACTACTACAGGAATTATGAATTGACTAGGAATATGTTAAGGTAAAAAACACATAAACGGGGTAGGAATTGAAGCATGCTAACTGAGAAACAAGTATACACGTGTCATGGATCAAACCGGAATATACTAACCATACTAACATATAGGACAGGACAAGTTAACAGGAATTAAGTCATGCTGATCAAGAGCAATAAACAGGAAGGACATAGGTTCAACTACATAGCATATTGAGTATGATAACAGAAATAGGAGCATACCAGTTAAGAAGTAGTAACCAGGATGATGAAAGCAAGTAAAATCCAAGGGTCTAGCCTTGGCTTTCAGCCGGCTAGACAGAACAACAAAATAGAAGTAGAAAGACTACAATTGAGAGTGTAAGCGTAAATTTTTGTGTGTGTTTCTGTGTGTTTCTGTGTTTTTCTATGTGTGTCGTATTTTTTGAAAGAAATCAGAATGGGGGTTTATATAGAATACAGTAGAGTAAACCAAATAAGGCAAGGGAAATCAATTGCACACAAATAACGCATGCAACATCAATTAATCAGTCAATTAGGGCTTATCGGGAATAAATTAACAGCAAGTAAAACTTAAATTAAGGAGAGTCTTTCACGGGGTAAATCACTAGACATGATTGAGGCTAAATAAGGTAAGTAGTAAATCAATTAGAGGTCAGCCAAAACAATCAAAACCCAGAAATCAAGCCAGCAATATAATTAAGGAAGGTATTACTAATTACGAATTACATATAAGGAAAAGATAGGTAAAACCTTTCAGAGAGATATCAGTTTTAGAAGAAGATAGAATTCCAAACCATAATTAGGCAAACAAAAATCAATTAATCCTTTTTAATTGACAAAGCCAAAGAATAATGGGCAAATATTATAACAAACAGTGGAATGATTAGAAACCCTAGGGATTAAAACATAGATATAAAAACCACTCAAACAAGTAAAGAGAACCGAAATTAAACGCTTAAATATTTTAGAACTTTTTTTGCAGAAACTTAAAGATAAAATCCTAGATTTTAGGGAAAAACAAAAATCGGCCAACAATGATGGTAAAAACAGAAGATCTTAAAAGAAAAATATCAAATATACTCAAAATCCTTTCAGATCTATAGAAATCTGAACGGGCTCAAGTAAAAGCATCTAGGGTTTTAAAAAAAAGACAGAGTTGAGGAAAATCTGGTTTGAACCAGAGATTTGAAGCCATAAACATGAAAATATCAGTACTCACAAATATAGGAATGAACAAAGGCGGATTCATCGAGAAAATGAGGGCTTGGAGCCAAGTCTCTGTTGAATCTCTTTGAGATTCCATCAGATAACACAAAATCATAACACCAGTAGAGATAGGAGGCCAGATAAGGCCTAGCATCGAAGAAATAAGCCATGAATCGAAGGGGTTCAGGTGACGGCGGGCTAGGGTTAGGAAGAGGTTGAGAAAGAATAGATGGGTAAGTGGATTAAGGGGTGGCGAAATTTTAGAAAATTATTACTTTTAGGGTCGTTTGGTATAATTAAAAAAGGAAATGGATCCTGGACCGTTGATCTTCTGATATCAACGGCCAGGATTCCATCCGGGTTGGGGCGGTTATACGATTGGATTATTGGGTTGGGCTATGGGTTAATGGGTTGATTTTAATTGGGCTGGGGTGGAAATTGGGCTAAGATCCGAAAATTAAAGAGGCTATATGTTAAATACCCAATTAATTTGATGAAAGAATTTATAAAAGTAGCTAATAAATGACAAAAATGATATTTATGCATAAAAAAATTATTTTAAACAATTACTTAAAATTATAAAAGTATAAAAGGTCATTTTCGTGTAAAATCAAGTAATCATGCACAGATGGGTTATTATTGCAAAGTTATCGCAATTATAACCTACAAATGTAAATATAATTATGCATAAACTAATTAAAGGCTTTCTATAAATATAAATAATAAAAATTAAGCAATAAAATTATTATAAAATCATTTGTGATGTAATTAATAATTATATAGATAATAAAATGATGGAATAAATTACTTTAAAATAACAGAAAATTATAGAAAAAAATACTAATTGATGCTCATGCATTATTTTGAATGTATATATGCATTTTGAAAATATTATAGGGAAAAATTGGGTATCAACATGTATCTCTTCGATCAGCTTGGTTTCTTCTCCAACAGCTACACACCTTAACAGTCCTAAATCTGGGGTCTTCCTATATAGGATTTTGCCAATCTCCTAAGAGTTCGCTTCTGGGTACTGGTTTCTTCTTTAGGGTAATCCCTTGTCTTGAGATACCTCTTAATGTCATAATACCATGGTTCTCCGTCTAGCTCTTCATCCACATGGAAACAATAAGCTTGTTGATCTTGCACATTCACCTTTATGGGGTCTATGTAGTTCTTATCTGGATGCTGAATCATGGAAGACAAAGTTTCCAAAGCATCTGCAAACTCATTTTGAACTCTTGGAACATGCTTGAAGTTTACCTTGATAAACTTCTTACACAACTCCTTCACATAATGTAAGTACGGTAGGATTTTTGTGTTCTTTGTATTTCATTCGCCTTGTACTTTGATGAATCAGCAAGTCTGAATCACCTATAACCAATAAATCTTGAATGTTCATGTCAACGGCCATTTTAATCCCAAGCATACAAGCCTCACACTCTACTATGTTGTTGGTGCGCAGAAATCAAAGTTTCACTGATATTGGATAATGTTGTCCAAGTTCTGAAACCAGTACTGCTCCAACTCCGACTCCTTCGAAGTTTGCGGCCCCATCAAAGAGCATTCTCCAACCAGAATATCCTTCTGAATTGTCTTCTTCAGTGAACAATACTTCTTCATTTGGGAAGTACGTCCTAAGTGGAGTGTATTCTTCATCTATGGGATTTTTGTCAAGGTGGTCAGCTAAAGCTTGTCCTTTGATGGCCTTCCGAGTAACATACACATTGTCAAACTCACTTACAAAAATTTGCCACTTCGCCAGCTTCCATGTAGGCATAGGTTTCTGAAAGATGTACTTGAGCGGGTCCATCCTGCAAATAAGATAGGTGGTGTGTGCTGACAAGTAGTGCCTCAACTTTTGTGCAACCAAAGTTAAGGCGCAACTGGTGAGTTCCAACAAAGTATATCGTGTTTCGTATGATGTGAACTTCTTTCTCAAGTATTATATGGATTTCTCATTCCTCCCAGTTTCATCATGTTTCCCCAAAACACATCCAAATGCAGTATATGATACAGACATGTGTAATAGGAGCGGCCTTCCAGGTTCCGGAGGTACAAGCACCGGTGGGTTAGATAAATATTCCTTGATCCTATCAAAAGCTCGTTGACATTCCTCTGTCCATTTAGTAGTGGCGTCTTTCCTCAACATCTTGAATATCGGCTCATAAATCACTATTTATTGGGCTATGAAACAACTAACGTAGCTGAGGCGACCAAGGAATCTCATCACGTCCTTCCAATTCTTTGGAGGTGGCAGGTCTTAGATAGACTTTATCTTTGAAGGGTCCAACTCTATGCCCCTTCTACTGACAATGAAAGCTAATAATTTTCTCGCTGGAAATCTGAATGCACACTTTGCTGGATTCAGCTTCAAATTGTTTCACCGCAACCTATCAAAGTACTTCTTCAGGTCTACCAAGTGATTTGAACTCTTCCGTGACTTGATGATGACATCGTCCACATAGACCTCAATCTCTTTATGAATCATTTCATGAAAAATAGTTGCCATAGCTCTCATATATGTAGCACCTGCATTCTTGAGTCCAAAAGGCATAACCCGATAACAATACACCCCCCAAGGTGTGACAAATGTTGTCTTCTCAGCATCATCTTCATCCGTCAAAATCTTGTGGTAGCCGGCAAAGCAATCAACAAATGACTGCAACTCATGCTTTGCAAAATTATCAATGAGTATGTGAATATTTGGGAGTGGTAAATCATCCTTTGGACTAGCCTTGTTGAGATGCCTATAGTCCACACATATTCTGATCATCCCATCCTTCTTTGATATTGGTACTATGTTGGCCAACCAGGTGGGGTACTTCGTGACGCAGATGACATTTGCATTAAATTTCTTGGAGACTTCTTCTTTGATCTTCAAACTTAAGTCTGTTTTGAATTTCCTTATTTTTTTCTTTACCGAGGGACAAGATGGATATGTTGGCAACTTATGTTAAACAATATTAGTGTTAAACCAGGCATGTCATCATACGACCAAGCGAATACACCTACGTATTGTCTTAAAAGATCCACATATTTCTCCTTTTCTGATGGTGTCAAATGGACACTAAGTCTTGTTTGTTTTATTGTTTCTGAATCCCCTAAATTTATCAGCTCAGTTTCGTCCAAATTTTGTTTCAACTTGTTCTCAAATTGCTCAAGTTCTCTAATTAATTTTGCATGTGTCATATCTTCTTCATATTCTTCTAGGTCTTGCTTGTTATATTGTTCACTTGTTTTATTGCATGTGACATTCACGGTGTCGACATTTCTATTAATTTGTTTGCTTAAAAAATAAAATAAATTAAATTAATAAAGACAAAAAATTTAAATGTAAAATGAAAAAGCTGGTTCAGATTTTGCATTTAAGCTTCCAAAAGATCGAGGAAAACAACATATAAATCATAGGCACGATTTAGGCCTCAAATTTGAATCGTGTTGTTAAAAAGAACTAATATAATCCATCCACCAAGACTCCCGGCGAACCGGGGATGGGGTACAAGTCCAAATTTTCAAAATATCTCCAGGTGCGGCATCCCAAATAGTGGCGTCTCAGTGCAATCTTTCAGAATCACATTGCAATCAACAAAGAATAGGTTCCTTACTACTTCAATGAGGTCATCTTCAGCATCTTCATCTATCTCATTAATAGTAACTATCTTGGGAAATGACTGGCTTAGCGGCGGAATAGGCTGTGGCAGGACAACGTCACCTTTCTTCTTGAGACGATCCGCTGAGACTTCTTTTGGAGTGGGTTCGTACCCTAGGCCAAAAGTGTTGTTCTGCCCTGGTAACTGAATTGGCTCCACTATTTCATGCAACCTTGCTCCAAGTCCTCGCCCAGGTTCGAAACCATTCTTCAACATTTCTGATGCCACCATCACGAACACACTTGGCAACTTCACCTCTTTACCTCGAGTAGCAGTCACAATTTATTCAATGTGAAAAGTGGATCCATCCATCCTCTCCACACTTTCAATGACAGGGATTGAATTCTAGGGGTAAATGGGATTACTTGCTTCTCCATGAATCACAACTTCCTGGTGATTCCACACAAACTTCACATTCTTGTGCAAAGTGGAAGGGACTACACCGACCATGTGAATCCACGACCTTCCCAACAACAAATTATAAGTAGCAGATATGTCTAACACTTGAAATTCAATGATAAACTCCCCAGGCCTAATTTGTAATGTTAAGTCAATTTCACCAATAGCGCTCATTTGTGCTCCATCAAAATCTCTAACGTTCATATGACTTGCACGAACTTTTCTAATGTCAATTCCTAAAGCTTTGAGGGTAGTGAAAAGACATATATTGAGTGCCAAACCATTATCAATCAGAACTCTATAAATAAACTTGTCCCTACACTTGATAGTGAGGTGCAAATCTTTGTTGTGACTTAGACCTTCAGGCGACAATTCATCCTCGTGAAAAGAAATCTTGTAGGCTTCTAGAATTTGGGCTACCATAGTTTCCAAATGTTCACTAGTTGTGTCGGCTGGCATATAAGCTTCATTGAGTACTTTTACTAAAGAATTCATGTGGCTGTCGGTACTCATCAACAACGACATGAGGGAAATTTGAACCGGCGTGTTTCTTCAGTTGGTCTACAACAGAGTATCCGCTACATTGCATTTTTCTCCAAAACTCTTCTGCTTCAGGTTTTGTCACGGACTTCTTCTGGTTGTTGTCCTTACTTTAAGTACCCGTGATGTTTCTTCAAGAATATAACACCGTGCGGATCTCGTCATACGTGCAGCAACAGCTTCTACAACTAATTTTGCCTTTCCTTTGTTCCTTACATCAGACTAATAGTCCCAAGGAACTGCTTTGGTGTCAAATGAGGGTGTCTGAGAAACTAGAGCCATAATCCTGGGTTTCGGATGGAGTACTTCCACCTCGATTGGTGCTTGTACTTGCACTGTGATGACATGAGCAATAAAGTCAGATGACACAGCCTTTTTCTCGTCTTCAAATAGTATAATAGTTCCTTCAGAATTCCAATCTTCATCAATAGATATCATGCTAATACCGGTATCACCATGATTTGGGAGGGGGTTGTTTTTCACATTCGGGGGAGCTCCCTTAATATGGATGGTTCCTGCTTTGATCAACTCTTCAATCTTATCTTTGAGAGTAAGGAAATTTTTTATGTCATGTCCGGTCACACCAGAGTGATATGCATAATGCTTGGTCCCATCATACCATC
Source organism: Nicotiana knightiana (assembly GCA_005239525.1). Classification (NCBI taxonomy): domain Eukaryota; kingdom Viridiplantae; phylum Streptophyta; class Magnoliopsida; order Solanales; family Solanaceae; genus Nicotiana; species Nicotiana knightiana. Next base: position 69,750 of record MDKJ01132516.1, read on the forward strand.
GGGGGGGAGGGGTCGGGAACTCTTGCCGGGAATAGTTGGAGTAATCCTGCAGCTCTCAACATTTCATACAACTGGGATAAAGGTTCAGCTAGGGGTGTATATGTTTTGGCTGGTTTTCTTTCAAAGCTCGGGCGAGGTCTAGGTGCGTTTGGGCGGTTTTTTGATTGGTAGTGTGGTAAAGATGGATATGTGGGTTGGTAATATGATGGATTCTTGTATGTGGGTGTTCGAGGTGGATGATAGGTTGGTTGGGCATTATAAACATGATAAGGAATGGGTGAAGGCTGGTAATAAGGTTGAGGAGTTTGGGTGTATGGGCTATAGTATGAAGGTTGGGACAATGGTTTTGGTTACTTAACATTTGGTTAGGCATGCGATCTTGGATGGTCATAATAGTGGATACTTCTTTCTCCTTCTTTTTACTTTATCTTCCAATAGTTCTTGACTCAATTGCCTTACTCGTTGCTTGTAATGCTGCCAAGTTTGTAATCTTTCTTGATTTGAGACCTTCTTCTATAATGTCTCCCATCCTAACAACTTCCGAGAATTTCTGCCTCAGCATGCTTCTCAATCTCTCATAGTATGTCGCATCTGTTTGAGATCAAATAAAAGTAGTTGCCATCTCATCCTCTCTCATCGGGAGTTGGACTCTTGCTTCTTCTTCCCTCCATCTCATGTCATACTCTCTAAGGGATTCTGTTGTTTTCTTCTCCAACGTCATCAAATAATCTGGGTTGGTCTCGGTGTTAAATCTGAATCTATCCATGAATTCTTGCGCCATGACACTCCAGCTGCGCCATTTCTGTGGGTCTTGACTTGTGTACCAATCAAGGGCTTCCCCTTTAAGACTCCTTATAAAAAGCTTCATCCCGATAGCTTCATCCTTTCCCACTCCAACTAACTTATCACTGTAACGATCCGACCAGTCGTTTTGAGCTCTAGCGCGTCGTTCAGCGATTTGAAGTCGTGAGCAGTTGTTTATTTAAGATAATTTGGAAAATAATGAGAAAGCGGTAACTGGTTGTTTATTTTCGGTATTTACTTGGATTTAAGTGCCTTATATATATGTTGTTTTACTACCTTTAAATGCCTATCATGTTCATCTTATACTGTTAATTAATTTTCTGGCCCTTAGTGAGTGTCTAATTCGACCTCTCGTCACTACCTCTCTGAGGTTAGGCGGGCGACTTATTGAGTACACGTTGTTTTTTGTACTCATGCTGCACTTGCTGTGCATTTTATTGCACAGGTACTTTCATAGCAATGTGGAGGATTCGGAGACTTAGGCGAGCTGCATCATCCGGAGGTTTAGGCGAGGATTCGTCTCCTTCGTACTGTATTTATTTTTATTTTCAAATTTCCTTGTCCAATTTGTATTTCGGATAGGTTTTGTGATGATTGTATAAATTCTTAGAAATCGCTCATGTACTTGTGACATCGGGTTCTGGGATGTGTTGGGATATATTTGCTAAAGCGTAATATTTAAACTATTGTTTTACTTGACAGATTTTATTTAGCTAACATGTAATAAAGTGAAAGGAAATGATTTTTCATAAATGATAAATAGGAATTTATTTCTACTAATTAATTATTGGCTTTCCTGACAATGGTGTCTGGCGCCATCACGACCGTAGGGATTTTGGGTCGTGACAATCACAATACGACCTCAAATGAGCTCGTGGGTTTCCTTTTCCATCAAACATGTCAAATTTTGGTACTTTATATCCCGCATGTAAGTCGATATCGGGATGAACACATATATCTTCATACTCCAAACCTTCCATACTCCTAACATTTTTCAAACTTTTGAATGCTTCCTTCAACTCACGGATCTCCTTCGCCACATAATCGTCGTCTTTGGAACTTACTACTTTTTCTATTTCTGGATACTGATACACTTCAGAGTGAAGTTGGTGAGGCATATGGGTAGTAAAAGGTTGTACTTATGCTACATATACCGGCGGCACATGTTGCATGTTAGGAATAGCAACGGTGTGTGTTGGGTTACATGGTGGTTTTGGGTGACCGGGGTGCTTTGGGCTGGTGGTGGTTGGGAAACATATGATGTGGTAAAAGTCGATGGGTTGTCTTTTTATGGGTTAGCATGTGAATTAGTGGAGGATTTGGTGAAAGGTGTTCAGGGATAGGTGAGTCAAAAGATGGGAAAGGTAGTGGGACAAATGCATTTGTCCTTTCTTCGGGATGTGGTGTGTTGAGGCTGATGGAAAGGATGCTGAGGTTCCGAAGCCGCTCAATTTCACCTTGCAGGTTAGCCACTTGTTGCGACAACTGGGCGATGTGCTCATCATGAAGGGTAAACTCCCTTTCTTTTGAAGCCTCGGGTTCGTCTCGTTGAACGGTGACAAGTACCAAGCCTGTCTGATTAGATGTGATTGAACCAGTCATGTTGGTAGCTGCTTGTGCCTTGGATCTCATGAAGTACGGGTGTTCAGCCAATTCGCAGTCAACACAAATTAACCTTGGGGAATAATAAAACAAAAGACCTTTAAAAAGGAAATAAAAGACAATGTTAGTAAGTGGTGATTAAATTTAAAAGCAAGTATATCCCATAACAAACAAATCACGTAACGAATAATAAGCCAGGCATTGATAAGCGTGTCCTAGTATGCATGGAACCTCTTTGTGCTAGAGGTAGGCCTAGAGAAAATTTGAGAGATAAATACACCATTATATATCATTCCATTGCTCCTTAAATAGATACCCCAAAACAAACTTTCATTGATGATTTGAGTATTTGTACATAAATGAAAAAGAGAAATACCAACATAGCCTTAGTCTAAAACGATTACAATGGCATAGCCTTAATTGAAATAAAGATTACAACATAGTTCAATCTAATTGACTGAGGATGGTTCTTCATTGCCCCTTAGCCTCTTCTCTTCTCTTACTGCCTCATCGATTTTCTGGTGATTCTTCACAAGGTAAACCATGGCTAACTTTCCTACTTCGTCGAGTCCTTGGCAATAGAATTCTATGAATTTCTCCTCGAGGACTCCATCCAAATCTTTGAGTCCTTGTCCATTTCCACAGCTTGTTGTTTCCACATTTCTATTTGTTGTTTCAACATTTCAATATCCTTGTTGTCCTTCTCATGTTGCTCCTTGTGCTTTGCTTCAGACTCGGACACCCTTCTTTTCAGCCAACGATACTTAATTTTAGCTTGAACTTCCTTATCTTTAATTCGGCCTCCCATATTAATCCCTCTTGTGACAGAACCTTCAAGGTTGGCATGTAACCATTATAAGTAAAAAGTGTCACATCCAGTCTGGTACCTATTCGGTGCAATTGTATCCTTGACCATAGCTCTTTTGTTTCTCCACATCTTGATAATTTCTTTCTCAAAATGAATCTTATCATTATCATAGTATTTGGTAATGATCCATGTTATCAACTTGCAGGATGACTTGTATTCTTCCGGCTTGTCTCATCACTCGTAATGGAGCATAAGGTTGAAGTCCGCGAAGTATACCAAGAAACCATCCATTGAATCGTGGTGTCATTTAGCTTACTAAGTAACTTTCCCCATCCTTTAACATTATTTGGACGCTTGAATGCAACCACTGGGATCGTGTATGAAGTGATATGATTAGCACTATTTTGCTTGTAAAGATCTTGACTTACATTGATCTTTTGGAGATGCCCCATAAACCACAGCTGCAGCAACAAATTACATCCCTCAAAATGCTTAAATCCCTTCTTGCAAAGGCCCAAAGCTTGGTATATATCTGCAACAACCATCGGCACTATGATGTATGGCTTTCCATCAATGCCATTAAACAATGCATCAGTAACCATAATAAGTCGAGTGTGAATCTCCTGTTTTTCTCCTCGAGGAAATACTAGGAGCCTGAGGAGACAGACCGAAAAAGTGAATACCCTCTTTTCACTCCAAGAAGTGTGTGAGGAAAACACCTCTCGATGTCGTAGAAAAGAATCTGAACGGCCAAAGATTTCAAAAAAATAGTCAAGGGGTATCTTGGATTCTTTCAAATGCTCTAGCCCAATTTCTTTCTCAAAACAAAACTTTTCAAGGAACTCTTTTATCGAGGGATTCTTTGGAATTATTATGCCAGCACTTTGACAAGAATGTTTGCCTTTCCATAGCAAACTCACATTCTCTATGAAGCCTCAAATTTCTTTTAACAATGGAGTCATCTCATTTTCCCCAAATCTAAATACAACCTTTTCTTCATCCCAAAAGGTGATTGTTGCCTCAATAATTACCTTACATACTGTGACTTCCATAAGTAACGGTAGATGACCCAGCTTCTTTCGTACTTCAGATTGTGCATTCTCTCCTAAGTTTCTCCACCATGCCTTTAGTTTGAGAGGGATGTCCAACACCATATCAATCTTTGGATAAAAAACTTGATTTATGATTTCCTGCATCATAGAAAAGGTTAATCCTACCTTTTTCCCCTTTAAGAGTAAATGGTCCACATAATCAGTGTGTTTATCTTTCAAATAATGCACATAAATGATGAATAGGTGCCACTAGGGGTTATAAACCTGCTTGGACATTTGGATAAGGCCAACTAATGGACTTAATACGCCTAGGGTATTAAGCCTCCTAAGGTTACATGATGCAAATCCCCTAAGAAGGGTTTTGGTTCAGCTATATCCTAGGTTGGCTAAGAGTGGTTTTCTAGACTAGTCTTCTCCCAAGTGGACAACTTGAGAGTGGAATGTTGTGACTGTCGATTGCACCACTGATCGACTTACCCACGAACTTTCCCCTAAAAGGTATTTTTGAAAAGTGCACGGCCGCAAAACCACGTAACCGCAAGGTGTGTGCTTAGTGTGAATTTTTTAAAAGTGGAGGAAGTGAAATGGAATGACAATTATATAAAAGTGGTAACATATATAATTATATTAATCAGCATATAACACGTCAAATAATTTATAATGCCACATAGATAACACATAACTACAAGCTTTAATTTTGATCAACTAAGCCCGTTATGGTAGAACCTAAGTATCCCCAGCAGAGTCGCCAAACTGTTATACCCCATTTTAACATGGGTCAAACTAGAGTATAACATACTGGCAATTCCAAATTTGATTAAATTTAAAGAGTCACCACATAATTATTTATGGTGAATTAGGACACCTAAAGTATAACTCTGTTAATGGTCTACAACCTAAAAATTCTAGGTAAGGGTTCAATTAATCTAAAGGGAAAGTTTTTAAGGCACCCTTTAAGATCCATTTTAAATGGTTAACCGACCGAACTTAAGCTATTAAGGCCAAGTGTAAATGTTAATATTAAATACAACTGCTTAGAAAAAAAAAGAAAAAAAGTGTTAAGTGAGTAAACTAAACATGCTTAAACTAGGTGATTAATTAAGAATCAATAATTTATGGACTCGATAAATAACATTTGAAATTATATGTGAAAGCCACAAAACCTGATATGAAAAGCATCATTTTTTCAAACAAAGGTACTAAAGATAAACTGCTATTTTTTTTCTTTTGTAAATAATTTGTCTTTGACTTTATTAAAGAAATAGCCACGACTTGGCCCAAATCCAAAAGAGAATCGTTATCGGTGAGTGTTGAGTTCTACCCGTCCAAAGAAGGCTGAATTTTTACCTAAGTGAGAACTTATAAAATAACTGTAGACTTTCCCAAGCACAAACTACAGCTAAGTAAATATCAGATATAAAATTCACAAGAAAGCACTGGTATGAAATTCTAGCAAAGTATAACAGGATGTCACTATTCCCCCCCTCTCTTTCAATTCTTTTTTTGGATGCATCTTGAGAGGGAGAGAGAGAGGTGTGGACGCTAATGAAGCTATAGGCGCGTGTTCTTGGTCAAACTGCGGCATCGAGTCTTGAAGCAAGACTCAAGAACGCTCCCGTGTGTCATGCAAAACAAAAGAAAGACGGGAAGATTAGAATGTGGAAATCTAAATCTTTATTTTAAAATATAGAATAAGTAAAATAAAATCATCACCATTATTCAAGTTCATATTATGCAAACTAACATTTTCAAGAATTAAGCATGCTAATAATTGTTCCCAAAATGCATTCTCCTACCAGTACACTAATTACAATAAATGTGTCTTTGTTTTACTTAAACAGAAACAAGAAGGGGCACGTTCTCTAATGGTCATATAAGAAATGGAATAAAAAAATATATCAACAATTTCTACTATCAAAGAGAAGAAAATATTCTAGCATTTATTCACATAACTCATGTATGAATCTCATAAATCAATTTTCTTTAAAGCACATGTAAAACCTTTAGTAGTAGTATCATTATCACGGAGGAATAGAAGTGCAAGGTATTCATTTCTTTTTAACTTAGCGATTTGTTTATGGAAATAACTCCTAAATCAATGTTCCTAATGTAACATGAAGATGTGGTAGTAGCAGGTAATTTAGACTATGATAACCACTTAAATCAAAACTGAAATGATAGGTAAGCTAAAGATATGATTTCTACTTTGCAACTAAATGTCTAAACTTTGTTGAACATATTTACACAATATACTTTCTATAACAGTATTCATACTTAAAGTTATGTCAAGAATGTAATTTGAGATACTTAAAGAAAAAGCATGTATGTTAAATAAACATGACTTCTAAATTAATATTTAGACACTATGATTTGAAGAATAGTAACAAATCGACAAGGTTTGGTCATAAAATTCTAATATAACAAATCTGAATACAACGAAATCATAAAAACATGAAAACGTCAACCTCTTTAGACAGACATGGACTTGTTAACTCTATAAATAAAATAATTGGACATGGCGTCTATGAGGCAGTCGATCTAGATATATTATCTATTCAAGAGAACAGTGAGGTGTACTAATATTCAATGTTAATAGAGATCCAAACAAACTATTAAAGTTAGCTAGATCATGATATCACATTACTCAAGAACCAACACTACTATATAGTTTAAGATGCTCACATAAGCATTTTTATCGTCATTTATCATTTGGTTACATGGAAATAATATATTCCTATAGTCATGACATCCAAATGCACAGGATCATAGAAGCAAATCAACACTCTTTGAAAGGATTAAGTATGAGTGGTTGTGTTCGATCAGAGGCAGATTTTTTAGTAGACTTAGTATTTTGATAATGTAAAGTGGTGTTTATTGTTCCTTCCAACCTCTGTCTCGACTGAAAATAAAAGAGAGTATTTATAAAAGAAAGTTAGGGTTCTTTGAGGTATGATTTTCGGCGGGATTTTGATTTTTGATTTTCAATCAAAGTGAACGTTTTAAATTTGACCGTTGAACTTTATTTTATAGACTTTGCAAACTTCACGTTATTTGGTCAAAATGGCGTGACTCATTCCAGTCCTTACCCTAATTGGCGAGGTTGTAGTCTGCTTCAATTAGATTTCGAAGTTGTCAAACACAAATAAGAAAGAGGAAAAAGGAATATCCTTTGGGATATTTAGATACGTGAAATGAGAGTAGAGAGACCTCTTTGCACAAAAATGGTGCGTCATTTCTCTGCTTGAAAGATGTAAGCACTTGGAAGTTTTCTGAAAATGGAGAAGGGGACAAGGAAAGGTTTCAGTAGCATTAAATAAAGGAGAGTGGGAACCCTAATTGTTTTTAGGTTCTTGGGCTGCAGAAGGGTGTTAAATGAGCTACTCTATTTGTGATTTTGGTCCATGCTCAGTTGGCGAATGAACATAAACTTTTAAAAAAATGGAATATTGGTTTGGATTGGAATTTCTTCCATGTCACTTTTTTGGGATTCTAAATAGAACAATATTCTCATAAGTTAATTAAAGTATTTAAAAACCTTAACAAGATTATACTTATTGTACTAATTAGGTGACGAGAGTTCGTACATAGCTACTAATTATGCTATAACCCGGGTAGTCTAGGACTCATATCATGCTATACTTAAAATGGTTACACACCTACTTGTTAATTTGATTGCTTATGTCACATTGAAAAATCGATAAAAGAATTCTAATAGAAATTTGTGTTTCTTTAAAGTATTTTCTATTTGTGGAGCGGGTCGAACGCCTCGGTAGTAGATAGATGAATCTATGGTTCATGTCGTTCGACCCTCGGTAGTGCACAGTTTAAATGTTATTATGCTGGATCAGCTGTACGACCTCGGCATTATTTGTGCATGATAAACCCTTGGAACTTTTCATAATTGATATAATGATATAAAGCGTTAAATGATGAAAGATAATTTTGCGATTTAATATTTTTGACAGAAGTATTTATCATTTCCTATTATTGAATTTTTCAGTATTATTCCTGTAATCCGTGATTATTTATAATTTTGATGTATTATCATTAGCCTATAGTAAGTGTCAATGTCGACCCCTCATCACTACTTCTTTGAGGTTAGACTAGATACTTACTGGGTATATGTTGTTTATGTACTCACGCTACACTTCTGCACTTTATGTGCAAGATCTGAGGCAGGTGCATCTGGATATTAGTCAGGCGCGCACGCTTAACTCTAGTACGAGACTACACGGTGAGCTGCTCTTCCGAGCCGTTCTGCAGCAGCCGAAGTCTTTCTATTGTTATTGTTCTGTCTACTTTATTTCAGAAAGTAAAGTAGTAAATCTTTTGTATATTTTACTAGTAGCCCATAATATTGTGACACCAGGTCTTGGCACACACACTAGTAGACTCTTGGTTTTGGTTTTATTTCATGATCATGATTGCACTTATTAGCTTTCGTGTTATTTATTTTCAAATCTATTACTTCTTAAATCTTTTAATTTTAAAGAAAGTTTGATTACTTGGAAAGATCCTTTAAAAAGGAGAAATCACATAGTTTTCTCACTGTTGGCTTGCCTGGAAACGACGCTGGGCGCCATCACGGCCTAACATAAAATTGGGTTGTGACAACATGGTATCAAAGCACTAGGTTCACATAGGTCTCACAAGTTATGGGCATGCCTAATAGAGTCTTGCGGATCAGTGTGAAAACGTATGTACTTACCTTCGAGAGGCTATAAGGTGTTAGGAAACTACTCTTTATTCATCTCTTATCGTGCAGTTGATGGTGTTCTAAGTTTCTTCCTCTTATTCTCTCACGATTGTGAGAACTCGCACCGCAGACATTCCAGACCCGGGAGGGGATGCTCCCCTTGTTACTAGAGGCCGAAGTAGAGGCCGGGGGAGGGCATCGACTTGAGGTAGGGTACGAGGATTTCCCAGAGTTACCCAGTTGCACCACCAGCAAATCCAATGGAGGATCCCATTTTTGAAAAGCAGGGCGAAGTGCCCGCGGTAGAGCCATACCGATCGATTTCGTGACAGCACCGGGCTTCCAATAGGTCATGGGCCGTATGCTACGGTTCATGGATTCTATGACCCAGGCTGGTTTATTTCCAACATACCTAGCCACATCTCAGGCAGGAGGGGGAGCATAGACCCCTACTACTCAGGCTTCTAGGCATGCAACTGATATATATCAGACCCCGGGCACAGTACCCGTGGGCGGAGCCCAGCCAGTTGCAACATCTGTACCTGAGTCTAGACCATCTACGACCGACAAGCCGTAAAAGTTACTAGATAGATGGACCAGCCTTCACCCTCCTGTCTTCGGGGGTGAGCGACATGACGATACCCAGGACTTTATCGATAGGTGCAGGGACAGACTACACAACATGAGTATATTGGAGTCTCACATGGTGGATTTTACTACCTTTCAGCTGGAGAGCAGTGCCCGTAGGTGGTGGAAATCTTATCTTCTTGGCAGACCAGCAGGTTCTCCTTATATGACTAGGGACCAGTTGACACGCCTATTCTTGAACAGGTATATTCCACCCTTTCAGAGGGAAGAGTTGCGGTTTCAGTTTGAGCAGCTCCAGCAGGGTCAGATGTCGGTGACCGATTATGCGGCGAGATTCTCTGAGTTGTCTCGCAATGAACTTATGATACTTCCTACGGAGGCGGAGCGAGTGCGGAGGTTTGTTGTGGGGTTGAACTCAAGTATTTAGGCTACTATGGTCTGGGAGGTGGAGATGGGGACTTCCTACCAGTTAGTAGTGGATATTGCTCAGAGGATTGAGGTTTATCATCAGAGGGGTAGAGAGCAGATGCAGCAAGACAAGAGGGTCATACTTTAGGAGGGGTCAGCCCAGTAGGCCCACATATCCAGCACTGCCGCCTCCACAGGGTGCTCCAGCGGGACCCTATTTCAGTGTCATGCCAGAGATTTCATACCGCCCACCAACTATTCAGGGTTCTTCCAGTGGGTACTCAGGCCATCAGGGTTCTTCTAGTGCCTATTTCAGTGTTATGCCAGAGAGTTCATACAGCCGACCAGCCATTCAGGGTTCTTCCAGCGGGTATTCAGGCCATCGGGGTCAGATTTTAGGGCAGCAGATCATAGTATCGAGAGTTTATTTTGAGTGTGGAGATCTCAGTCCTGTGTGGAGATTCTGCCCCAGGCTTCGAGGCAAGGCAGTGCAACAGGACCAACATCCCATGATTACAGCACCAGTTGTCCGGTCGCCCAAAGGCGGAGGGCAGGCAAGTAGGGGACGTCCTAGAGGTGAAGGTCAGGCAGGGGAGGTCAGCCAGCTACTGTTCAAGAAGGTGGAGGCCAGCTAGTAGGCGCTCCAGCTAGGTTCTATGCTTTTTCGGCCAGAGCAGATGCAGTGGCCTCAGATGCCATGATCACAGGTATTATTTCTGTCTGCAATAGGGATGCTTCGGTATTATTTGATCCAAGGTCTAACTTTTCATATGTGTCATCTCTGTTTGCTTATTTCATGTATATTCCTTGTGAGTCCTTAGGTAATCATGTGTATGTGTCCACTCCTATGGGCAATTTTGTTGTTGTGGATCGGATCTATCGGTCCTGTGTGGTCACATTCTGTGGATACGAGACTAGAGAGGATCTTATGTTGCTTGATATGACCTAATTTGATGTCATCCTGGGCATGGACTGGCTATCCCCATATCACGCTATTCTTGATTGCCATGTCAAGACTGTTACATTAGCGATGCCAGAGTTTCCTAGATTGGAGTGGAAGGGTTCGTCTGTTAGTACATTTAGTCCGGTTATCTCTTTTATGAAGGCTCAACACATGGTCGAGAAGGGTTGTTTGGCATATCTAGCCTATGTTCGGGATACTACCGTAGAGTCTCTAGTGATTGATTCAGTACCAGTAGTCTAGAAATTCTCTAATGTGTTCCCTTCTGATCTTCCAAGCATGACACCAGATCGTGATATCGATTTCTGTATTGACTTGGCTCCAGGTACCCAGCCTATATGGGGTTCATTAGACCAAGTGTATCACCTTGGGGTGCACCAGTGTTATTTATGAAGAAGAAAGATGGGACTATGCGGATGTGCATTGATTACCGCCAGTTGAATAAAGTCACCACTAAGAACAAGTACTCGTTGCCGCGTATTGATGATTTGTTTGACCAGTTACAGGGTGCTAGGGTCTTTAAGATCGACTTGAGATCGGGGTACCATCATTTGAATATCCGGGACTCGGATGTTCCGAAGAATGATTTCCGTACTAGATATGGCCATTATGAGTTTCTAGTGATGTCCTTCGGCTTGACTAACGCCTCAGCAGCGTTTATGGATCTGATGAATAGGGTGTTCAGGTCTTATATTGATTAATTTTTCATTGTTATCATTTATGACATTTTGATCTACTCGTGTAGCATGGAGGAGCATGAGCAGCATTTAAGAGTGGTGCTCCAGACTTCGCGGGAATAGAAGCTATATGCTAAGTTCTCCAAGTGTAAGTTTTGGCTAGATTCTGTAGCATTCTTTGGCCATATTGTATCAGGCGAGGGCATTAAGGTGGATCGCAAGAAGATTAAGGCAGTTCAGAGTTGTCCTCGTCCCACTTCGGCGACTGAGATCAAGAGCTTCTTGGGGCTAGCAGGTTATTATCGCCGGTTTGTGGAGGGCTTCTCATCTATTGCAGCACCTTTGACTAGACTGACCGAGAAGGGTGCTCCATTCCGTTGGTCTGATGATTGTGAGGCGATCTTCAAGACAGCTTTAACTATAGCACCGGTCCTAGTGTTTCCTTCCGATTTAGGGATGTATATTGTGTATTGCGACGCATTGGTTTGGGTTGTGTGTTGATGCAGGAGAGGCAATTTATTGCATATGTTTCACGTTATTTGAATCCCCATGAGAAGAATTATCATGTGCATGATTTGGAGTTGGCCGCGATTGTTCATGCTTTTAAGATCTGGAGGAATTATCTTTATGGGTTATCCTATGAGGTTTATACTGATCATCGCAGCTTGCAGCATTTGTTCAAGCAAAGGGACCTCAATTTGAGGCAGCGCAGATGGCTGGAGTTACTGAATGATTATGATATCACTATTCTTTATCATCTGGGCAAGGCGAATGTAGTCGCAGATGCCTTGAGCAGGAAGGCAGAGAGTATGGGTAGCTTGGCATTCATTTCAGCAGAGGAGAGGCCACTAGTTTCGGACATTCAGTCCTTGGCTAACAGACTTGTGAGGTTGGATATTTCAGAGCTCAGCTGAGTTCTTGCATGCGTCGTTGCCCAGTCTTCACTACTGGAGCAGATCAATGCTTGATAGTTTGATGATCCGCACCTGTTGGTTATCAGGGAGACGGTACTACAGGGTGGTGCCAAGGAGGTTACTATCGGCGAGGATGGTGTTCTACGACTCCAGGGTCGTCTATGTGTTCCTAATGTCGATGGCTTGAGGGAGAGGATTCTACAGGAGGCGCACAGTTCTCGATATTCCATTCATCCAGGTGCTACGAAGATGTATTGCGATCTGAGACAACATTATTGGTGGTGGCGGATAAAGAAAGACATAGTAGAGTATGTAGCTAGGTGCCTAAATTTCCAGTAGGTTAAGTATGCGCACCACAATCCAGGTGGCCTACTCCAGCAGATAACTATACCTGAGTGAAAGTGGGAGCGCATTAATATAGATTTCCTAGTTGGGTTGCCATAGACCTTGAGGAAGTTTGATGCAGTTTGGGTCATTGTTGATAGATTGACCAAGTCGGCACACTTCATCCTAGTTGTGACTACGTATACTTCGGAGAGGTTGGCCCAGATTTATATTCAGGAGATAGTTTGGTCACATGTTGTGCATGTTTCCATCATATCAGATAGAGACCCTTAGTTTACTTTGCATTTCTAGAGAGCAGTACAGAGTGAGTTGGAGACCAGTGTAGAGCTCAGCACAGCATTTCATCCACAGACCGATGGGCAGTCGGAGCGGACGATTCAAATCTTAGAGGACATGCTAAGAGCATGTGCGGTTGACTTTGGGGGACAATGGAATTTATTCTTTCCCTTGGCCGAGTTTGCTTACAACATCAGTTATCAATCCAATATCAAGATGGCCCAATTTGAGGCTTTACATGGTCGGCGATGTCATTCTCCCATCGGGTGGTTTGAGCCCGGTGAGGCTTGATTATATGGTACTGTTTTGGTGAGGGATGCCTTGTAAAAGGTAAAGTTGATTCAGGAGCGACTTCGCACAGCACAGTCAAGACAAAAGAGTTGTGCGGATTTGAAGTGCGTGATTTGTCATTTATGGTAGGCGAGAAGGTTCTCTTGAAAGTATCGCCGATGAAGGGGATCATGAGATTTGCGAAGAAGGGCAGGTTGAGCCCAAGGTTTATAGGTCCATTTGAGGTGTTGAGGCAAGTTTTTTTTTACAAGGTTGCCTTTGAGCTTGCTTTGTGTCCCAGTCTATCGAGAGTTCATCCGGTTTTTCCCGTGTCTATGCTCTAGAGGTATTATGCCGACATGTCACATGTGTTAGAATTCAGCACGAATCAATTAGATGAGAGCCTGGTTATGAGGAGGAGCCAGTCACCATTGTTGATAAGAAGGTTCGCCAGCTAAGGTCCAAGAAGATTTTAGCGGTAAAGGTTTAGTGGAGGGGCCAACCAGTCAAGGAGGCAACTTGGGAGTCCGAGGAGGGCATACGGATTAGATACCCACACATATTCAGCACTCTTGGTATGATTATAAACCCGTTTAAGGAAACGTTTAAGAGGTGGAGAATGTAACGACACGACCAATTATTTTGCTTTTTAGAACCCCGTTCCCCTAAATAAGACTCCTCGTATGTGATTTTACTGTTTTATGACTTGGTTCCTTAAGTTGGCCTTAAAAGGCTAAGTTTGACTTTGGTCAACGTTTTGAGTAAACAACCTCAAAATCGGGATTTGATGGTTCCATTAGGTTCGTATGATGATTTCGGACTTGGGCGTATTCTCGGATCGGGTTATGGATGACCCAGGAGCGTTTCGACGCCTAATATTAAAAGTTGGTTATTTGAAGATTTTTGAAGTTCTTTAAATTTGGTTTGGAGTGGGTTTTGGTGATATCGAGGTCCGAATGGAATTCGGAGACCGGAAATAGTTACGTAATGTCATTTAAGACTTGCACGAAAAATATGGTGTCATTCCGAGTAGTTTAAGTACGTTTCGGAGATTTGGGAGTAAATTGAATAACTTGAAGTCCATAGTTTTGATTCAATTGGTTTGGGGTGTGATTCTCAATTTTAACGTTTTTTGGTGCATTCCGAGAGTTCGAGCGATTTCGTTTATGATTTCAAATTTTTTGGTATGTTTGGGAGGGGCCTCGGGGGCCCGGGTGTTAATCGAACAAGGCTCGAACCGAGTTTGGACTTGGGAAGCAAAAACTGAAGCACCAGACTTCTGGTGTAATTGCACCTGCGTGGTTAGGACTGCAGGTGCGAGCTTGCAGAAGCGAGAAAGGCCTCGCAGAAGCGGCCAAAGAAGGGAAGCCCAGGACCCGCAGGTGCGCCCCATGCTGCGCAGAAGCGAAGCCCCGTCTGCAGAAGGGGAGTCAGCCTGCCTGGGCATTTCCGCAGAAGAGGACTTCTGTCCACATAAGCGATGATGCAGTTGCGGCCCTACGACCGTAGGTGCGGAACCCCTGGAGGCAGTGCACAGTTTAAATGTTATTATGCTGGATCGAGTTGTATGACCTCGGCATTATTTGTGCATGATAAACCCTTGGAACTTTTCATAATTGATATTGCTTCAATGTCGTTGTTATATAAAACGTTAACTGATGAAAGATAAGTTTGGGATTTAATATTTGTGAAAGAAGTTTTTATCATCTCCTGTTATTGAGTTTTTCAATATTATTCCTATAATCCATGATTAGTTACAATTTTGATGTATTATTGTTAGCCCATAGTAAGTGTCAAAGTCGACCCCTCGTCACTACTTCTTTGAAGTTAGATTGGATACTTAATGGGTACATGTTATTTATGTACTCACGCTACACTTCTACACTTTATGTGCAGGATCTGAGGCAGGTGCATCTGGATATCAGTCCGGCACGCACGCTTGACTTTGGTACGAGACTACATGGTGAGCTGCCCTTACGAGCCGTTATGCAGCAGCTGAAGTCTTTCTGTTATTATTGTTCTTCTACTTTATTTCAGACAGTAGAGAAGTAAATCTTTTGTATATTCTACTAGTAGCCCATCTCTTGTGACACCAGGTCTTGGCACACACACTAGCAGACTCTTGGTTTTGGTTTTATTTCATGATCATGATTGCACTTATTAGCTTACGTGTTAATTACTTTCAAATATATTACTTCTTAAATCTTTTAATTTTAAAGAAAGTTTGATTTCTTGGAAAGATCCTTTAAAAAGGAGAAATCACATAGTTTGCTCACTGTTGGCTTGTCTAGCGACGGCGTTGGGCGCCATCACGGCCTAACATGAAATTGGGTCGTGACAATTATAATTTATAGCAACTTAATAAAATAGTTATGAAATACTACAAAATAGCTATTGCATGAAATTCCATAATATTGTTATAGTAAAAATAAATTTATAAAGTGTGGGATGAAAGAAATGTTATTATTTCTAAGTTAGATTTTCGTAAAATGACAATAAGAAGTATAGTTAGAAAAATAATAATGAAGATGATGGTGCCAATAATAACAATATAAAGAATAATGTTAATAGTAATGATAATCATAATAATAATGATAACAGTACTAATAGTAATTGTGATAAAATATAATAATAGTGTAAATGTTGAAAATTTAAGTATTTGATATATTAATAACTTAGAATCTCAAGAAAATTAATTGGAAGAAAAGATGGACAAAATTAGATGTCAACAAGGGAGATTGGCCGCTTTGAGCAGGCACATTTCCCATTCTTCATATAAATGCCATTGTTTCTTCTCATTACTCAAAAAGAAGAACAACTTTGAATGGACCCCGGAATCTCAGTAGGCTTTGAGGGATTTGAAAAGGTACTTGTCAAGTCCTCCATTATTATTGAAGCCGGAGGAAGGTGAAAAATTGATAATCTACCTACCAGTCTCGGAGGTAGAGGTAAGCACTGTTTTGGCCCGTGAGGATGAAGACACACAGTCTCCCATTTATTACATTAGTAGAATCTTAAGGGGAGCCAAAACTCTCTACCCACATCCGGAGAAGTTGGCCTTAGCCCTCGTAGTCGCCGCTCGGAAGCTAATGTCTTACTTCCAATTCACCCGATAGTTGTGGTGACCACCTTTCCCCTACGAAATATCCTTCATAAACCTGAGCTTTCGGGTGGGTTGGCCAAGTGGGCCATCGAAATGAGTGAATTTGATCTAGAATATAAGCCTAGGACTATGATTAAGTCACAAGTTTTGGCCTACTTTGTGGCCGATTCAAATCCGGGATTCCTACCTTTGGAAACCAAAGAAGAAGTAATGGTGTCATAATCGACATCAGGAGTTTGGACCCTATTTATAGACGGATATTTCGACATAAAAGGGTCCGGGCTCGGCATAGTATTAACCACACCTTCGGGAGAAAGCCTAAGGCAGGCCGCTTCCTCTGACTAACAATGAAACGGAATATGAAGCATTGATTGCAGGGCTCAAATTGTCCCGGGGACTAGATTCTGAGGTCATAAAAATCAATAGTGAGTCCCAGCTGGTGGTGAATTAGGTCTACGAGATCTTCGAAGCCAAAGAAGAACATATGCAGCAATACATAGTAAAGGTTCAGGCTCTTCTTTCTCGGTTCTAGGAGTAGTCAATTACGCGTATCCCGAGGGAAGAAAAAGCAGAAGCAGACGCATTGGCTAACCTTGGCTCGTGTACGAAAATGAAGGAAGTGGATTCTGGTACGGTCGTACAGCTTGTGCACTCGATTCTGGACGCAGATAGCTACTACAAGGTAAACATGACTAATTTGGTCTGGGACTAGAGGAATGAGATCATTGATTACCTCGAGCACGAAAAGTTGCCTGAAGATCCCAAGGCATCTCGGGCGTTGCGTACTAAAGCAATGCATTACAGTTTCAAAGGAGGTCAATTGTACTGGAAATCTTTCCAAGGCCCGCTGGTCCACTGTTTGGGAGCCTCCGTAGCTAATTATTTTATGCGAGAAGTCCATGAAAGGATCTGTAGAAATCATTCGGGGGCAGGTTTTTTTAGTACTAAAATTGGTATGGACAGGATATTATTGGCCACGAATAGAACAAGATGCCAAATCTTTTGTTCAAAAATGTAAGTGTCAATGCTACACACCGTTGGTACATCAACTAGCAGAACCACTACATTCAATTTTGTCTCCATAACCATTTATGAAGTGGGGATGGATATCGTCGGACCACTGCCGCCGACTTTTGGTAAGGTAAGGTTTCTTTTGATTTTAAGTTACTATTTTTCTAAGTGGGTTGAAGCAGGTCCTTATTAGAAGATCGGTGAACCTAAAGTGGTGGATTTCGTGTGGGAGAACATAATTTGAAGATTTGGGATACCAAAAGAGATAGCCTGTGACAACGGGCCACAATTTACAGGCGCAAAGGTCACAAAGTTCCTTGAAGACTTGAAAATCAAAAGGATCACATCTTCTCCATATCATGAGAGCCCAAATGGTCAAGCGGAAACAACAAACAGAGTGATTATACAAAATCTCAAAAAGAGATTGGAAGCAACTAAAGGAAAATGGCATGAGGAACTGTCAGGTGTATTATGGGCGTACCGAACAATGACCTAATCGAGCACAGGAGAGAATCCTTTCTCCCTTGTGTGCGGAGTAGAAGCCTCAATCCCGATAGAAGTAGGGGAGACTACCTTGAGATACTCCCGGGCGAATGAAGAAGAAAACAATGAAGCAATGTTGGTCAATTTGGAGTTTCTTGATGAACGCAGGGACTTGGCACATATAAGGATGGAATTTCAAAAGCATAGAATAGAAATATATTACAATCGAAGAGCCAACCTCCGTTATTTCAAAGTGGGAGACTTGTTTTTAATGAAAGTGGCTCAGAACACCTGGGAACTCAATGCAGGGAAGTTAGGTCCAACATGGGAAGGCACCTACCTGGTTTCACCTATCACCGGGAAAGGATCATATGAGTTGGAGAATCAAGATGGAGAAAAGTTTCCAAGCAACTGTAACGTGGCACACCTCAAGAGATACTATTGCTGATGAACATCACATGTACTGAAAGTATGTGCTGCATTCTTTTTCCCTTCTTCTAGTTTTTTGTCCCAATTGGGTTTTTCTGGCAAGGTTTTTAATGAGGCAGTGACGGAAATCATACTACGAAGGAAGTTTCAACAGCAGCAATAAGACCTTTTAATAACAAGGCACACAAGCAAAGAACCACTCCGGAGTGGTTAAATAATCTTTTGCTCGATAGTAAAGTTCCTACCGGGAAGTTAAGTTTGCTATCAGACAAAGATTTTACCCGTCCATTCAGAAGTGCAAGCCATTAGGGTATTTTTAGATAGTATTTGGATCAATTGTATAAATTCCTAAGGGGAAGTGAAGTTTGTTACCGAGCTAAAGATTATCTAGCAATTCACTAGTGGAATCCTCGAAGGTGTAAACTTCCAGTGTTCAAATTCGCATTCGAATACTGGGGGAATGATATGAGGATATGGCAACAACGATTGCCACTTCGATAGAAATACGAAACCTAGAAGAATAGTTGTACGGGACCAGGACCGGGACTGCGCAGCCAGCCCGTAAATACAAGTTGTATAAGTTAGCCATAAGAAATGGCAATTTCTTTTTAGCACAGCGAATGCTTATGTACTTTTTAAAATGGAAGGAATAAATTAAATTCCTTTTATTTCTATCTTGTCTCTTATCTGAACGATGAATTGATTTTGTCATTTGAAAGTTAAATAAGTATTTGAAATGCTAGTGTCGTCATGAACAGGAGACGTCCTCTTCAAGAACATTGTAAACATAAGAGGTCCCTCTCTTATGAAAAGCCTCACGGTAAAGGGTTGATTTCGGAAGAGCTTGTGCCCGAAATACAAACACTTTCAGGGGAAATACACCCAAAGCCTTGCATGATCAGACACAAACAGTAAAGCTTGCACAAAACACTTAAACGAAAAAGGACGCAAAGACCAAACTTGCATAAATGTTTAAATGAAAGTATGCAGAAAGGAAAACTCATAATATACATGAGCAAAAAAGTATTTTTATTTACAACCAATGTGACCAACGGAACAAGTACAAAAGTTTAAAAAAGAAATCAACAACTAAGTTGTTACATCTCCGCAAACAGGAGGAAGAGAAGCATCTGTGCCCCCAGGAGAAGTGGGTAGATCCGCCGCCGGTTCGATGTCTTGGCCTTCATCATTTTGACATCAGCATCATCGCCTTCCACTTCCTCTTCAGTTATAGAGAATTCGGAACTGGAACCAGAAGAATCGGTAGCATCATGTCTGGCTGAAAGACCCCTTGTAGCAGTTAGCTCCAGCTTATGGGCTTTAGTGATTTCGCCATCAAAGTCAATGACACCCGTTTTAGCCTCTTCCAAGGTTTTTCCCCTCATGATGTACATAGTATATATTTTTTCAACAACGAGGGAAGCCGCTTGGTGCATGAGTTTTTCTTTAAGTTGGTCAACCTCGGCAGAAAGATTTTTCCCACACGAATCTAACAAACTGCAGGCTCACATCGAGATCACAGATAGTAGGGCCGAAAAGTCTATTATTCTCAACGGTCTTCTTATACTTCTCCTCCAATTGGGCATCCTTCACCTCGGCGGCAGTAAGCTCTTTAGTTTTGAAGTTCAAGGCCACCTCCAAATTATTTAATCTTTTAGCGTAGGCAGCCTTGCGATCGGATGCTGCAAGAACGACACTATGGACGTCAGCCCATTTGGCCCTAGTCTTTTCAAATTGAACCCTCAATGGGGCGATCTCTTGGCTAAGGGTCTCTACTTCTTTCTCGCTTTGCTCCAACCGAGCCTCCAACACAAAAGCTTCTGCAGCTTTAGCTTCCAGTTCTGATAGACAAGCAGTAGTTTGGTCCCGCTCGGCCAAAAGTTAATTCCGCTCGGAGGTAAACTCCTCCTTATCTCGAATCAACCTTTGGAGGCCCTTGGAAGCAAGAAAATTGGCCTGTAAAACCAAAAGTGAAAACTCAAAATACTAATATATCAAAGATAGAAGAGATAACAAAGGAAATGAAGAATGCACCACTGCGGCGTTGTGCATAACATTGTTCAACAAACACTCTCCCGAGAGAGCGTGTATATTTTCCCCATCTTTTTCTGAAGCCAAAGGCTTCAGATAGTTAGAAAGTTCCACCGATCGGGATAGCAGGTTGCATCTGATAAAGACCGAGAGAGTAACGTTCCTCCTCCTTTGCAGATCTTTTGAGGGGGCGGAATAATTTTGCCCCAAGCTCCCATGAATTGGGGACTGGGGGAGAGGAACATCATTTTCCCTGATAGCTGCGTTGGTGGAGATGATGTAGCAGTTGCTGATGGAAAAGGAAGAGTTGGTGAAGAAGAAGAAGAAGCTGATGGCGTTGAAGGATGAGAAGTGGTTGCGACAAGCGTAATGCTGATTGTTGGTTGCTCGTCAACTGAAGACAGCAGGGACCCGGTACTCAATCTCACGATACCGGGCGCAGCGATTGGAATCCGAAAGTGGGAATTGTCATTTTCCACCATCTCAAACTCCCCAGAGCGTCGAGGCATCGTCCTCGGTTGGTGTAACTAACAATCTATTGAGCTGAGGAAGGTCATTATCTTCTAGGTAGAGAAGCCCCCTCCTCGCTGGATTCCCCATCATCGTCAATCATCATGGTGTCTATGGTCGGCCCGAGCGGGGGTCTGGTATCCACAACTTCTGGAGACGACTCGGGAGCTACATTTTTCGCCCTCATATTCTTTCCCCCGGCCGCAGAGGAACATCTTCTCTTTGGTTTTTTGTTATCTGGCCGGGGACTCCGAGAAGTAGCACTTACACCAGAAGCAGGCCTGGAGATACTTGTCTGTGTAAAATCCTCATGCAGCAGCCTCGTTGCATCAGTAGGATTAACCAAAACGTCCTCCTCGGGGACGAAAACTGAGCCCTGGGGTAGACCTGAAGGCAATAGAAGATAATGGTCAAACAACTTAATTATATGAAAAGGTAAAAATAAGATAAGTTCTACTTACCATGTTTTTTGGCCTTCCACTCGTATTTAAGGGACAATTCTTGAAATTTTATGGACCCATTGGTCCAAGCCTTCAACTGTAGGTGGAACCCATTGAGATGCTAAAATAAGTAAAATAAAAAGGGTCAATAACGATGTGGAATGATATTTAACGGAAGAAAAAACAAATGACAGACTTACGAGTGCGGTTCTATATTTCTGTAAAGGCTTGAGCCGTGGCCGGGATGATGTCACTAGTGGCGATTGAAACAAACCATTCCATCCACCCAGGGTCGTTGTCATCATCAATGTTGGATAGCAGAGCATGGTGTCCACGCTTGCTGAAATTTATCATTCCCCCGTGGAAGATCTTGAAGGAATAGTGGTTCATCACTCGAGCTAGGGATAACTCTTGTCCCATCTCCTAGCACAGGCGCCGAAGACAAACGATTTTCCTCTACACGAAAGGACTTACTTGTGCCTCGCAAACCTAGTAATGGAGGCAGAACTCCATGATTACGGAGTCAAGTTATCCACTCAAAGAAAATGTTCCCCAAGTGAAGTGATACGTGTAAAAATACGTAAAACCCTTCTTGGGTGAGGTTATCCGCTCCTCCTGTTCGGGAGAAATAATGTCCAAATCTTGACAGTGGTATTCTTCCTTCATAGAAGGGATATTGGAAGGATGGGTAGAAGAAGGGTATACGCTAATATCCCACGTACAAGGGTGAGCAGAAGGATACTTCTCTTCAAAATCTTTGGCAGTAACTGGACTCTTTGGGATGATGGTACTCACCGTAGGGGGAGTAGCATCATCAACTTTACCTTTGTCCTTTGAAGAACAAGGGTTTCTGGAAGAAGAGGCCATTTTTATCAGAAGGAAGGTTTTCTCTCAAAGAAGAAAGTTAAAGAAAGGTTAAAGATGAAGTATGGTTGAGTAAAGAAAGTTTGAGTAAGAGTATTATGAAGTATAAATGAAGGGAGTTGATTCGTATAAGTAAGGGTATAGGAAGCTAAAATCGTGGCCATAATTACCTCGATGACAGGCAAAAGTGATGCTAAATCGTGAGATGACGTGTGTACGGGTCATTAAATGTGGAGAGATGTGCGTCTAATCCACCGTCAGAAACTATTCAAAGGGGGTCAGTGAATTTCCCGCCAAAGAAGGTGTTTCTACCAACTTCTCGATGATACAAAGTTATGCCATCGGAAAGCAGGGGGACTATATGTATAGGGAAAAATATGTTTATTTTAAATGATTGCATGAGGAAGTGACACGTGGAGACAAAGACAGAAGATAGTCGAATCCAAAGGCAACGATTCCGTCTATTACCAGAGAGAATGATACTCATAAAGATGAAATAAATACCTGCCATCCTGTAGCATTTAATGAGGAATATTTCATGTAACGATCCGACCGGCTGTTTTGAGCTCTAGCGCATCGTTTAGTGGTTTCAGGCCGTGAGCAGCTTCATTTCAGGTGTTATGAATTGGAGGTGTGGTCGGAATTGAACTTCGGGAAGTTTAGAGTTGATTTCGAAAGAAAATTCTCATTTCAGAATCCTTAAGTTGGAAGAATCAACTAAGATTGGAATTTTGAGTAAAAGACCTCCGAATCAGGATTTGAAGGTTCCTGCAGGTTCGTATGATGATTTCAGACTTGGGTGTATGTCCGGACCGGGTTTTAGATAACCCGGGAGCGTTTCGACGTATATTATGGAGTTAGTAGTTTAGAAGAATTTCATAAATTTGGGCTTGAAGTGCATTTCAGTGTTATTGATGTCTGTTTAGGATTCCGAGTCTGGGAATAGCTTCGTATGGTGATTCTGGAGTTGGGAGCGCGATCGGAAGTGAATTTGGATGTTCGTAGGTCATTTTGAAGTCATTTGGCTAAAGATAAAAATTTGAAGGTTTTTGAGAAATTCGACCGGAAGTGGAAGTTTTGATATCGAGGTCGGAATGCGATTCCGGAAGTTCGAGTAGGTCTGTGATGTTGAATATGACTTGTGCACAAAATTTGGGGTCAATCGGGCGTGATTTGATAGGTTTCGGCATCGGATGTAGAAGTTGGAAAATTCTAAGTTCATAAAGTTGGGATTTGAGTGTGATTCGTGGTTTCGATGTTGTTTGATGTGATTTGAGGCCTCGAGCAAGTCCGCATTATGTTTTGGAATAGGTTGTTATGATTGGACGGGGTCCCCGGGGCCTCGGATGGATTCCGGGTGGTTAACGGATCAAGTTGAGAGTTTGAAGAAGGCTGGAATTGTTGTCATCTGGTGTGATCCGCACCTGCGAGGATTTGGCCGCAGGTGCGGAGCCGCAGGTGCGAGAGTGGGCAGGCTTGGCTGGGATCGCAAGTGCGATGGAATTTCCGCACCTGCGAAGCCGCATGTGTGGACGATGGGGCACATGTGCGATTTTCGGCTGGAGTTGAGGAAGCCGCAGGTGCGGGAGATTGGTCGCACTTGCGGGAGCGGAGGTAGGAGCGTAGGTGCGGAACTCGGCCTGGGCAGAATGTTTTAAAATAAGGATTCTTGGTTCATTGTCTTCATTCTTTGGCTTAGGCCATTTTGGGAGGCTTCTAGGAGAGGATTCCTTCATGCAATGTCAAGGTAAGTAACTCATTCATGCCTCTAAGTTAAATACAAGATTATATGCATGGATTAGGCATGGAAATTGGTAGGAATTTGAGAAATATTGAAGAAACCTAGAAAATGAAAAATTGAATTTTTAGCCACGGATTGAGCATGAATATTTGAGTAAATTATATATTTGAGTTAGTAAGGCTATGGGTAGAATATATCTTCGAGAAATTTCGAATTCCGGGCACATGGGCCCGAGGGCATTTCTGTCATTTCACTAAGCAGGGTTGGGAAATTATATAATTTGGAATTGTTGCAAATATTAGAGTATATTTTTATTGGGTTGTCGTTGTTTGGATAGTTTGGGGCGTTGTGCGTCCGTTTGGAGTCATCGGAAGGGCTTGGAGGCCGGTTATGGAATCTCGGAGCGAGGTAAGTCTCATTTCTAACTTTGTGAGGGGGAATCGTCCCCCTAGGTGAATTAATTAAGTATATGATATTATCTTCGAAGGCTACGTACGCACAAGGTGATGGGAGTCCGTGCGTAGCTACTATTATGCCTTGTTCGGGTAGTCTAGGACCCGCTAGCATGCCTTGTGTGTTGTACTTTGTGATCCTACCTATAATTTTAAACTGCTAATATAATCGAAATCGTAATTGAATATCTAAAAGAAGACTAGAGTTCATTTTGTTAATCATCTATAAAGAGAATTGATTCCTCTGTGG
The DNA here is from genome assembly GCA_005239525.1 of Nicotiana knightiana. Classification (NCBI taxonomy): domain Eukaryota; kingdom Viridiplantae; phylum Streptophyta; class Magnoliopsida; order Solanales; family Solanaceae; genus Nicotiana; species Nicotiana knightiana. The sequence continues at coordinate 94,465 of MDKJ01132516.1, forward strand.
ATATTTGTGTACCTGGTAGGGTTGTATTAGGGAATATCATTAAACTTGACAAATGAGTTTCAAGACAAAGATTTAAAAGCTATATTTCATGTTCCTTTAAGAAGAATTTTACTACTTTCCTGATAAAAACTGCTTTCTTGATAAAATACGGATTTATTATGTGGATATGTGTAACTTTGGGTGTCTGAGTCGCATGTATGATTCGCGAGCAGGATGACCCTGTATTTTTGTGTATTCATATGAGCACTTGAGTCGCAGGTATGATTCGCGAGCAGGCTAGCCTTATAATTTTTAACCGCGTTGCATGATCGATTCGCGAGCGAGGCAGATAGATGCATCTATGGTTCGAGCAGTTCGACCCTTCGGCAGTGCACAGTTTATTATTGTTGGTCTGCGCCATTCGACCCTCAGCATTGTTTGCGCATGATATTTACTACTTAGTTGCTATGATTTTGCCTGATTACTGGCCTGAAATATTAAGTTATCAATTGAAATGACAGAGATTTAAAGTTATTAAAAAGATTTTGGAAGAAGTTGTTATTTCCCGTCGATTTATCGTTATTTGATTTAATCACCCATGTTGATTAATTATTATTAATATGACGAAGATGTAAAGTGTTAAACGTGAATGGAGTTGATAATAATATCCCTGTTTTTAATAAATTTCCTATGATAATCATGCTTAGTGTCGCACTTAAATATTCTAAATTGACCTTTAGCAAGTGTCTAATCTGACCCCTCGTCACTACCTCTTTGAGGTTAGAGGGGCGACTTACTAAGTACACGTTGTTTTTGTACTCATGTTATACTTGCTGTGCATTTTTATTGCACATGTACTTTCATAGCAATGTGGAGGATTCGGAGACTTAGGCGAGCTGCATCATCCGGAGGCGATACACAACTGACAGAGTCTCCCTCGTACTGTATTTATTTTCATTTTAAATTTCCTTGTCCAATTTGTATTTCCTTAGAAATTGCTCATGTACTTATGACACCGGGTTCTGGGATGTGTTGGGATATATTTGCTAAAGTGTAGTATTCAAACCCTTGTTTTTAATTAACAAATTTTTATTTGGTTAATATGTAATAAATTGTAAAGAAATATTTTCATAAATGTTAAAACCGGAAAGTTATTTCAAATAATTAATGATTTGGCTTGCCTGACATTGATGTCTGGCGTCATCACGACCTTATGGATTTTGGGTCGTGACATTCTACAGCTTTAAGTACACGGCCTGTTATAAGGAATATGGCATTCACTGCCTACCGTTATACATTCTTCAATGGCCCTCATAATTGACATTAAAGAAGGACTTGATCCTAGGACCTTGTTCCCTAGGTGTAGCTATAAATAGTGAGCTCTATTATCATTGTAGGTGACATGAATTTTCTGGCAAACATACACTACACCCTATTTCTGCTATTTTATCTCCATCTTTAGGCTAAGTATTACATTTTCGTCTAATTCATCTATTATTCTAGGATCAAATAAATTCACTTGTTTATAAACCACGTATAAATTCAATTATACTGTTTTACGGGTAAACAAATACCTTTTCTCATTTAAAAGGTATCATATATACAAAAGTCTGGTGCTTGGTCTAGTGCTTCTATAATTGTTCTTGGCCTACCTGGAAAATGATCCATGCTTGGGGCTTCTTAACCGGTCTTTCACTCGGAGAGGTTATTTCTGCTTTACTTAATTTTTTGTATTATCTCTTTTATGCCTTTAGTTATCGACTCTTTACTAACTTCTTTTTCTTTAATAATTTTATCCAATTTTTGACTTACTATTTCTATTAGTAATATTCCGAGTACTTCATTGGGCCCTATTCACATGACCTTAATAAAGGATTCTTCTTTATTTGTCCTCTTCCTGAATTATTGATCTTATCTTCTAACACACACTATTTCTTCATCCCATTCTTTTTTCAAATCTACATCTTTATGTCTATTCTTTTCTACTATATATATATATATATATAT
>ML381812.1:5345-28570 GCA_005239525.1 Nicotiana knightiana
TGTGTGTGTGTGTGTGTGTGTGTGTGTGTGTATGTGTGTGTGTGTGTGAGTGTGTGTGTGTGTGTGTGTGTGTGTTGAGGCGTGCAATCAGATCCCACCATCCTCCCTTATTCCTCCTGTTGCGGCGTGCAACCCGATCCCACCATATAATAATAATTTACACACTGTTCGAAAGTTTCATAAAAATTTACACAAGGCCCTTATCATCACTTAGAATTTAGAACAAGAGAACCGGAAATCTTATAATCAATAAAGCTCTATAAAATTTCTATCACCCAGCGAGACCAAATCCGGATATCACAGAAAATGCTAATAAGAACAATTTAAACCAAATAAAGGGGAATCAATAATCCTACGGGGGAACAAATATTCAACAGGTAATAATTAAACAAAGAATTACAGTTAGACATGTAACAGGTAAAGCAAGAAGGGAAACAATATAGGGGAAGACGGGAGAAAACAGGTAAATTGGCGGCGCATAGCTACTCGTCACCTCACGTATACGCCGCTCACATGATCTATCACATAACAAACAATTCAGAGGTTCCTAAACCCTCAAGTCAAGGTTAGACACAACACCTACCTCCCTCCAAATATCAGTTAACGTTCAATCACAACATTTCCTTTCAATTTAGCCTTCGAGCCAACAATATCTAGCAAATTACCAACCAAATGATTCAAAATAAGCCTTAGGAATCATCCACGATAACCACGGTCCAACTTAGTTCATTTTTGAAAAAGTCAAAAAAAGTCAACACCTGAGCTAGCTTGGTCCAAACCCGAAATTTGGACCAAAACCCGATTACCCATTCACCCCCGAGCCCAGATATATAATTGATTCTTGAATCCGACCTCAATTTGAGGTCTAAATCCCCAAATTTCGAAATACCTAATTTCTACCCAAAAATTCCAAATTCCACTATGAAAATCTTAGATTCTAGGTTGAAATCTTGCAAAATGAAGTGAAAGATTGAAAGAAATGAGTTAAGAATCACTTACCTATGATTTGGGGAAGAAGTTGCCTTTGAAAAATCGCTTAAAGGGTTTTAGATGTTTTGAAATGTTGAAAAATGTGAAAAATCTCGTCTAAATAGAGACCATCAGCTGCAGATCTCGCATTTGCCACCAGAGCTTCGCAATTGCGATGCTCGCAAATGCGAGAGAATTATCGCAAATGCGAAATCTTCGCATTTCTGCAGCTATCACAAATGCAAACAGTACCTTCCCCAAATGCGATTCTTTCCTTGCAATTGCGAACCTACCCAACCCAGCCCCTTGCTCGCAAAAGCGAAACATCATTGCAAATGCGAGACCTGCAGACCTGAACACACACCAACAATTCTTTATAAGTCTTTTTTCACTCCGTAGCCTATCCGAAACTCACCCGAGCCCTCGGTACTCCAAACCAAACATGCACACTAGTCTAAAAATCATACGGACTTACTCGTGTGATCAAATCGCCAAAATAACACCTAGAACTACGAATTTAGCACCAAAACCTATGAATTTCTCAAGAACACTTCAAAATTACTATTTTCTCAACCAGACGTTCGAATCACGTCAAATCAGTTCTGTTTCTCACCAAATTTCACATACAAGGTTTAAATATCATAATAGGCATGTACCAAGCTCCGAAACCAAAATACGGACCCGATATCATCAAGATCAAACATTGACCAATTTCTTAAAACCTTTATAATTTCAGTCTTTCAATTTTAATCAAAAATTCTTTTCTCGGGCTAGAAATCTCGGAATTCGATTCGCGGCATACGCCCAGATCCCATATTTTACTACGGACCCACCGGGATAGTTAAAATACGGGTCCGAGTCCGTTTACTCAAAACGAAAATTATTTTTAAATGTCAAAAATTATTATTTTCTTCAATTTTCACATAAAGGCTTTCCGTAATTACGCCCGGACTGTGAACGCAAATCGAGGTGGGTAAAAAATGAGATTTCTAAGACTAACAAGTGCAGAATAAGTCTTAATCACAAGATGAATCTTTGGGTCATCACAATAAAAGGCCTTGAAATAATATCAGGCTATAGCTATAAATAGTATTATTCAGGTTAGTGGTGACATGTTGCTTTACGGCACCCAATTTAGTAGCCTGGCATAATCAAGCTAGTTTCATGTTCTTTTTGGCATATATATCAATAGGAAGATGGTCTTGGTGTGTGTATATGGGATGCGAATCCATTTTCAGTTTAGTGCTATTGGTTTCATTTGTAGATTTTTGTTGCGTTTGTTTTGTGATTTGGTAGATCTAGTGGCTTAACAGGAATAGAGACACCAACTCACGTTACTAATTTAAAGCAAACTTACTTAGATTGTTCTGATTTATTTGAAGTTATCACTTAATTATTTATTGGTGCAACTTTCGCGATTGAAAACAAGTAGGAGCCAAAGAGCTTACTGAGGTTGGTTTCTTGCGGGAAGTGCCTCTCTGGTAGGTCTCCAAGGTAGTAATCAGTCAAAAGTGAATGTATCAAAAATCTTAGGGGCAGATTTTTCAGTTTTAGTTATTCTATTTGCTCAAGTAAAACTTAGTTAAGAGGGTACTCAATTTCACTTTTCCAATAATAAAGTAGAACATGAGAAATGGAATGTCACCACCCAAAATTCAAAACATTGTGATGGTACCTAACCTAACCGCAAGGTAAACCAGTTAACTATAAAACACAATATAATAATACTAATGTGAGTCAAAGATGAGATAACTTAATTTTATACAACTCCCCGAGGACTGGTAGTACAAATCATGAGCCTCTAAGATTTAGAATTTACAAAGCTGGTATGAAATAAAGTACATCATCTGTTTGAAATAAACAGGAATAGATTAAAAATTCTAAAGTTACCAGGATCAAGAGGCAGCTATGACCGAAACGCAGGTACATATTCAAATCCAGCTCCCGTTGTGCACAGCAACATCAGCATCCAACATTTGCACGCAAGGTGCAGATGTAGTATGAGTATAACTGACCACATGTACTCAATAAGTAACAAACCTAACCTTAGGTTGAAAGTAGTGACGAGCTGGGACAAGAGTCAGGGTCCAACTCCAATAACCAGCAACAGTTCATATCAATATGATAAAGACAAGAAATAAGTCAGCTGGTTTACAGTTACGGAAAATAGGCATGCTTTTCAAGTATAACAGTAGATCCTAGACCTTTCACCGAAAACCTCAAAAATATATGAATAAGTTTGAAAACTGTGAGTTTTCCCAAAAACCTTTCAACAATAAATAAGATGTTTCATTTTCAGATAGCATGAGTAAAATATATCTCTATGCCTACATGCCAATATATAGGTTAAATATTGAATGTCACCAAAGTCGGGTAGCAGAAGAAAATTCATCTCTACGCATGTATCTCAAGTACGCACGTCAAATGAAATGAATGTCAATGATGAACTCATGTACTCACCTCACAGAGTACTCCATCTCATTGTCTCGTATTCTCACTCATCATGCTCAATACTTAGCACAGTCAGTCACTCAATACTGTACAGGGCAGATCCAGCCCACATGCAAATAAATCAAGCCAGATCCAGTCCAAATATGAAAATAAACAAGGTAAGATCCATCCCAATGCAAATTAACCAAAATGCAAATAAAGCAGGGCAGATCCAGGCTGATGCAAATGAACCTGGGCAGATCCGGCCCAAAGCAAATGATTGTTAAAAATCGCGCCCATTGTGGGTGTGCAGACTCCGGAGGGGCCGATCCAACCAAAGCGTTATAATAAGCCAAATCCTGGCATGAATCAATAAAGCATGTTGCGGCGTGCAGCCCGATCCAATAAATAACAGTCACAACAGGCCTTCGGCCTTACTCAGTCATCAATCTCTCTAGTCTCTCGGGCTCACAACACTCATGCTAAGCAGCCCAAATCAATGATATGAGATGTGACAATATACGATAATATAGACTGAGATATGATATGAAATGATGAATGTGATTGAGCACATAACTGCAATTAAGCAAATAACTCAACAACAAAGAACAATCAATGTGGGTCCCAATAGTACCAGCATATAGCCTAAATATGATTCCTAGCATGAATTGCAGCCCAAGTGCTCTAACACATAGAGTACAGTAAAAATGTTCAGATAAAATAGCTACATTGTTCCATAGAATCAACTAAATCATAATTTACACGGTGCATGCCCACACGCCCATCACCTCAACATCACTCACATAGCACTTAATTCGGGGTTTCATACCCTCAGCACCAAGTTTAGAAGTGTTACTTACCTCGAACGAGCCAACTCCAATACCAAGCAAGCCAAATGATGCTCCAAAAATGCCATCACGCGCGTACCAACCTCCGAACGGCTCAAAAGTAGCCAAAAGCAACTCAAATACATCAAATAATGTCAAAGGAAACAAATCGATAAAGGTCGAATCTTTAATCAAAAGCCTAAAATCAACCCAAAAGTCCAACTCGGGACCGCGCCTCAGAGCTTGGCGAAACTTATAAAATCTGACAACCCATTAAATTACAAGTCCAAGCATACTAATTTTATTCAAATCCGACTCCAAATCGATGTTCAAAACTCAAAAACCTATTCTCTGGAACTTTAGGCTAAAACCCCCAATTTCTCCTTATAATTCATAATTCAAATGCCAAAAATGAAGATATAATCACAAAATATAATCAAAATTTAGTATAAATTACTTACCCCAATCCTTGTGATGAAAATCGCCTCAAAAATCGGTTCAATCTGAGATTCATAGCTCCAAATATGCTAAATAACCAAACCCTCGAACTTAAAGCTTCTGGTACTCCTTTTCGCTTTTGCGTACAGTAGGTCGCACCTGTGACCTTCGCTTTTGCAGAACAAACTAATGCACCTGCGAGACAGCCTTGGCCACCAGTGGCCACTTCTGCGATGACCAGATCGCATCTGTGCCCGAAAAACCGCTTCTATGAAGCCTCACCATCCAACTTTCCCCAGGTCGCTTCCGGAAGCACGCACCCGCGGTCCCTCATGCGCAGGTAGACATCAGTAACCAAAAACATCAACAACTTCAACAAGGCTCCAAACGATACAAACCCCGTCTGAAACTCACCCAAGCCCCTCGGGGCTCGTTCGAATACACCAATAGGTTCCATAAAATAACACGGACCTACTCGACGCTTCAAATCACATATAACAACATTGAAACAACGAATCACCTCAAATCAAACTTAAATGAACTTTCAACTTTCAACTTTCGAAACTCACCCAGAAACATAGCAAATCAACTCGGAATGAACTCAAATATGGCACACAAGTCCAAAATAACATAACGAAGCTATTCCAATTCCCGAAACCACAATCCGAACCCGATAACCAAAAAGTCAACTCCCGGTAAAACTTATGAACTTCCCAAACCTTTAAATTTCAAACTTTCGCCAATTAGCATCGGATCCTTCTAGAAATATCAAAATGCAAAACAAGGGAATACGCCCAAGTCCAAAATCACCATCCAGACCTAACGGATCCCTCAAAACTTTATTCCGTGGTCGAATTCACAAAAGTTAAACTTGGTTAACTCTTCCAACTTAAAGCTTAAATCATGAAATTCATTCTTCCAAATCGATTCTGATCAACCTGAAAATCAAAATCGACGATTCATGGGGTCATCGGTACTCCATTCCAGATTCTTCTTCACAAAAATCAAACTACGGTAAGTTCTTACGACTTAAACTTTCATTTTAGGGACTTTGTGTCACATTTCACTCTGAAACCAAAACCAACCCTCCCGGCAAGTCACGTAACCACATAACAAACTAGATGGAGAAATAAATAGGGGTTCAGGGCTATCACTCTCAATACGACCGGCCGGATCGTTATAAAGAGGAACTTGATAATGGGATTACAAAATGCAAATCAAACCCTTACAAACAATGTAAAATTCAGATAGCCAACAACCAAACTACTAAGATTTATCTTCAAAATTGTATTTGAAATATAAAGTAGATTTAATTTAATTTTAATCTAGTAGGCTACTTCATATGTCTTATGCAAAAAAAAAAGAGTAGAAACAAATGACATTTTAAGACATTATCACTCCCGAGACTAGTAGGATTTTAATAAAATGTTGCAACTGCTTGTGGTTGGCAAGAGGAAAATCTAAACAAACACGAGCAAAAAGCTACAAAAATCCAAAGGAAAAGACACTGAGGAAAATTTGCAGTCATGACCTAGTAGTTATCTTTGATTAACTAAGTGATGCTCTAATTATTTTTTATTTATTTTTTGTAATTTCTTATGCAATGTCGTGTTAATAGGTATTATTTATATTAAAAAACGAATATTATTCTGTTTGGGATACTAATTATGAAAAATGAACTATTTTGCCAGTTAAAATTAAGAACTTTATTGCCTTACTATTTAGTTTGGAGGTGTTGACAATTTAAATATTATTACATCTCATGATTATCATCTTCTCTTTAATTTTTTATTTCTTTTTTTCATATACCAACTAAACACCATATGATTTGAGGCATCTACAATCACATAACAAGAGGCATGTAGTAAACATATCAAAATTCATAATAACTAACCATAAGTTGAGAAGATCAGAAGAAAAATGTATTGATTAATAAAAACTTGGCTTGATTTTTTCAAATGATTAAACTTTTATCATCATAAGTATTTTTTGTGGTGCTATAACCTCATTCTTTTCTTTTATAACAAGCATTGCTACCTTTATATGACAAACTCACTTACATACATAATGCGATCACATATGCAAAACTGCAAATTAGTATAGAACACATGCAATATATTAATATACATATGATACATGAATGAAGCTGAAACATTGTACCTCGCAACTTTGGAAAATCATAAAAGCGTCCACAAATTTATTTGAAGCTCAAATTGATCTGATTTCAATTTTAACTTTAAATTCATGTACACGTTTGTTCCCACATATACATGATTGTTCAATAAGTTATATATTAGAATTTTTCTTGTTCTGACCAATTGAAATGTTAAATTTAGTCTGAGTGAGCATTTAGAGAGTATGGCCTCCGCTTATCTCAAAGTCCTTAGCTTAGACTTGTCTACAACACCATAAACCTGTCAACAAGTTACTCTACATAATTAGGGATCGTTTGATTAATCAAGTGTTTAACTAATATAGTGTTTGATTAGTGTAAACGAATAAATGAATAATTAATCCCCAACATAAAATTTCTCATATAGGGTAAATAGTATCCATATTTGAATTATGCGAAAATCTAGAATGTGAAATAAGAATACATATATTTACAATAAGATTTAGCTAATTAAAAATAATTGTATGTCAAACTTATGTTTCATGATAATACTGGTTAAATGTACAAAAAATAAAATAAAATAAAAAATGGGTCAAATGAACAAAAACTATATCGATTCAATGGCATTTAATCGAATGTTTGATTTGTGACACTTCAAATACAACCTTTATTCAACTCTTATTCTTCACATTATTTTTACTTGGAAATGTAAGAAAGCATCGACATGCTTATAATTCCTAAGATATTTCTTTTCATTTATTTTTCAGGAAGAGATTCTCTTTCTCTATATTTAGTAAAGAATTCGCCATTTGTAGTTTTCTTTGGTTCTCTCTCTAATTCCATGTGCATTTGTCAAACATATATACGAAGAAACATTTCTTTTATTTTCATGAGGAACATAGTACCAGACGGACTACACCTCTTCTTCTTTCAAAAATATTGAAAGGATGTGGGCTATTCCATTACTCAATACTGTCATACTGCTTTCACAAGAGGCTTAATAACTGAGGATATTAACCAAACTTATTTATGCCTCATACCTAAGGTAAAGCATGGACCTTCCATGCATCAATATCGACCGATAAGCTTATGTAACACTACCTACAAATTAATAACAAAGATTATTGTAAACAGACTTAAACCTTTCCTCCACAAACTAATTGGCCCAATACAATCAAGCTTCCAACAAGGGCGAAGAGCCTCTGATAATGTTGTCATTGTACAGGAAATACTCAACCACCTAAAGCACAAAAAAAAGGGAAAACTGGGTCACATGCTACTAAAATTAGATTTAGAAAAAGCATTTGATAAACTTGAATGGTCTTTTATCAAAGACACCTTCCATTTCTTTAACCTACCAAACCGTTTAATATCCCTAATAATGTCCTGCATTACAACACCAACTATCTCTATCTTAATAAATGGCTCGCGCACACCATTCTTTCACACATCCAGGGGCATACGCCAAGGCAACCCATTATCACCATACATATTTATTATATGCTTAGAACGATTATCTAGAAATATTTTCCAGTCAGTAGATTACCTGCACTGGAAACCAATACACTTATCGATCAATGGTTCACACCTATCCCACATTTTCTTTGCGGACGATATCATTCTCATGGCTAAGGCCAATGGCAAAACTTGAAACACCATCACCAATACCTTGAATCACTTCACACAACCATTAGGAGGCTTAGGAATCCAACAGCTTACCCTAAAAAATAAGGCTTCCCTAGCGGGATTGGCATGGAGATTGTTCCAAGGACAAAATCAATTATGGGCAAACACTTTGATCCAAAAATACAAACACACCCACAACCTTAAAAAATATTCTCATACATGGCAAAATATTATCTCGGGTTGGCAAACTTGCCAAGTTGGAATCCAGTGGAAAATAGGAACCAATTTGAACATAAACTTCTGGACAGAGCCTTGGATTGCTCTGCAAGTCACGACTAGATCCCTGTTAATTGGTCCTTTACCACTTCAACACCTACATAAACCTATAAACTATTATCGATTTGGAAATCAATGGAATTGGGAGGACATGCCTTTCTCATTAGACAATACTACAAACAATATTATTAACAATACGAACATATCCACCTACACTAACCAAGCTGACACCATCTACTGGGGATTATCTCAAAATGGGAAATTCACTATAAAATCTACTTATTCACAACTATTGCAACATAAAAACACACATCAACACTATACTTCTTTCAACTGGATTTGGAACATCCAGGTTCCCCCTAAATTAAAAACATTCTTATGGCTTATACTTCATAATCGACTGCCTACTAAGTCCTACTTAAAACACATAAAAATTACCATGAATGATCTATGTGATATCTGTCATACAGGTCAGGAAAACACTAACCATATCTTCCTTCACTGTCAACCTATACAGCAAATATGGCACGACCTACACCTAGCTACCATGGCCAATAATATTTCCAAATTATCTCACTCATCAACATGGCTAAAACATCTAATTTACAATACCAACACAATTATGCCCCATCGAATCAACCAAAAATCGTACTTAACATACACATTATGGCTTATATGGATTAATCGAAATAATCACTGCTTTCGTAACACTTCAAGAAGGCTATCATGGGAGCAGCTCAAACAAAGAAGAGTCTGGTCCGGTCTGAATTCAGGCACGGCCCGCCCGTCTGCTGCTAGGTCCGGAAATGGCGCCGGGCGAGATCACTGGAAACGATTACTCAACATGCACTAGAATATACTTATCTTACTTCAACCACAAAATCACCAAACATTTATCAACATAGTCTCATCACATGGAAAGCACCTCAAACACACTGATTTAATTTAAGCACGGATGGGGCAAAGTCGACATTGACTAACAAGGCAGGTATAGGGGGAACAATACGCGATTCCAATGGAAATTGGCTTATAGGATTTTCAGGGAAATTGGAGTGCACATCAGTCCTCCAAGCAGAACTAAAGGCCCTTAAACAAGGACTTGAACTAGCATGGGACAAAAACTTAGTACCATTGGAAGTCGACATTGATTCAACAGAGGTACTAGCCATGCTACGAAAGGATAATATTGTCTACGCTAACATCCTTGATGATTGTAGGTACCTCCTGCGCCAACTACATAGTGTTACTCTGACACACACCTATAGAGAGGGGAACGAGGTGGCTGACACACTGGCAAAGTAAGGCTGCAGCTTCCAAGCACCTGCTACAACATCATTTTTTGAAGAGCCACATGATTTTGTGAGACACGTTTTGAGGAAGGATCAAACAGGAGAAGCTAGAAGGAGAAAAGCAGCATGCACAGGTAACCAACTGGAGCAGAACACTCTAGGGGAGAATGCAACCATCAACAATCACTGGTGTACACAGCATACGCTATTTTTGGATGGTTACACAGCACCTATTACCACTACAAACCCCCACTTTAAAACAACAAACAATCACCTTAGATGTTATGGCATCACCCTTTATGTAGCTACGTTAATTTCAATTAATGCAATTATCTTTCCTACCAAAAAAAAAATAGTTTTTATATAGAATAATTTCTTCGTATCAAGTATCACATTTCAATCCCTCATTTTTTTGTGGTTTTATCCTTTATACTTTCTAACGGAGTCAAAAGTAGATTCATTTTATGAAACTGTAGAAACCCAAAATAATGACTCATGAAACGTTGGTTAGGATATAGCGTACCAACCACTATGTACTGTGAATATTCAACAATGAATTTAAAGGGTCATGGAGCATTTTTATTTTTTAAACTAAAAAAGAAGAAACAATCTTTCTGTAGATGTATATATATTAGTATTATGGAAGATAGTGAGACAGATGATGTCACGACCTATGATGACCCGATAGGTCATCTAGAGTTTTAGAACATAATTCTGTATTTTGAAGCCTCTAGTAGCTTCTTTAAGCCTTTCTCAATTTACATGCGCAATTCGGATATTTTTCTGGAAGGCTTTTATGTTAAAAATTGATAAAATGTGGAATTTTTTGATAAAATTTATTCGAATTGACTTCGGTCAACGTTTTAAGAAAACGGATCCGGATTCGTATTTTGACACTCTCGGTGGGCCCGTATCGTGATTTGGGACTTGGGCAAATGCCCTAAAATCGAATTCGGAAGTCCCTACACCGAGTTATCACACTTTGTTGAAGTTTGAAAGTTTTAAAGCTTAATGACTTTAGAAGTTTGATCAATGTTTGACTTTATTGATATCGGATCTGTATTTTAGTTCCGGAACCTGGTATAGGTCTAATAATGTATTTATGACTTGTCTGTCAAATTTGGTGAGAAACGGAGTTGGTTTGACGTGATTCGAACGTCTGGTTGTGAAAATAGAAGTTTAAAAGTTTTCTTGAAAATTTCATTTGATTTGGTGTTCAATTCGTAGTTCTACGTGTTATTTTGGCGATTTGATCGCTCGACCAAGTTAGTATGATTTTTTTGTACTTGTGTGTATGACTGGTTTGGAGCCTCGAGGGCTCGGGTGAGTTTCGGATAGGCTACAGAGTGAAATTGGACTTAGAAACATAGCTAGTGTATTTTAGTTTCTGGTGACTGCTGCAAGCGAGATCTGGCTCACATTTGCGAAGCAACCATTGTATTTGCGAGCTTGGACATGGCAGGGGGTACTCACATTTGCGAACTTTCCAGTTCCGCTTTGCGAAGGTAGAGTAGCTTTTGCGACTCAATACTGTTTCGAGGATCTTCGCATTTGTGAAGAAAGGTCCGTATTTGAGAGGGTAGCAGGGTCCGCATTTGCGACACATTTATCGCATTTACGATCACTGGGATTTGAGAAGACTTCGCAATTGCAACCTCTTTCTCACAATTTCGATGTTCGCAATTGCGACATCTGCAACTAAACATATATGAGTTAGACGGGGTTTTTGTTCATGCTTCAAATTTTCAAAACAAGAACACCCTAGAAGCGATTTTTCCAAGCACCCTTCTTCCCCAAATCATTGGTAAGTGATTCTAATCCATTTTCATCAATCTCTCACTACATTTCCTAAGATTTCAACCTAAAATATAGTGCTTCCATGGTATAAATTGGGGTTTTGGGTAGAATTAGGGATTTTTGTAAAAATGGGATTTAGACCTCAAATTGAGGTCGGATTCAAAAATAAATTAACCTGGCTCGAAGGTGAATGGGTAATCGAGTTTGGTCCGAATTTTGGGTTTGGACCAAGCGGTCCCGGGAGTTTACTTTTGTTGACTTTTTCAATAATGACCAAAATTGAATCCTTTGCAATCGTTGGTAGTTCCTAAGGCTTAATTTAAATCGTTTGGTTGGTAATTTGTTAGATTCTATTGGTTCGGAGGCTTGTTTGAAAGGCAAAGTTGTGGTTGAGTTTTGAATTGATCCTTGGAGCAAGGTAAGTGTCGTGGTTAACCTTGACTTAGGGGATTAGGACGTGTTTGCCTATTTGCTACATGTTTAGATGTTTGGTACAATGTATATGTGAGGTGACGAGTACTTATGCGTTGTTGTTGGGTCAAAGCATGCGGTGGAACTAGTTTTCTTGCAACTTATTCCCTTCTTTGATCATGATATCCCTGCTTAGTCTAGTAATTATTAGATTGTATGTTCTTCACGCATTTACTAGCTATTTGAGTATTTTTTTCCCAAAGTTTAGGATGGTATTGTGGAAATATTGTTGATATGAGGCATGTTCTTGTTTATTCTGTCTCCCTTTTATTTATGTTCACTGTTATATGGTAAGGGAGAGTGTTAATGCACTAAGGGTGATGTCGTGTCATATGTGAGTATTAATGCACGACGGTTGATGTCGTGCCATATTGTGAGTGTTAATGCATGAAGGGTGACGACGTGCCATGTTATGAGAGTTAATGCACGAAGGATGATGTCGTGTCGTATCTATTGATTTATACTGAGAGCAGAATAAAAGAACTAAAGGTGATGCCGTGTAGTATTCTTGTTTCATTGTGAGGTTGAGAGTAAAAGCACGAAGTGTGATTTCGTGCAATTTTCTTCATTGTTCTTAATTGTCTTTACTAGTTAAATGTATATTGATTGTTTTGGTTATCATTTCCATTGTATTTCTCGTATCTTGTATCCCCCTTTAGCATGTCCCCTCCCAATAGTACATGTTTAGCTTTTTTTTTTCTTGTACGTATACTGTTATCTGCACAAGTTTATTACATGGTGTATTGTCATAGCCTCGTCACTACTTCGACGAGGTTAGGCTCGACACTTACGGAGTACATGGGGTCGATTGTACTCATACTACACTCTGCACTTATTGTGCGGACTTTGGTACCAGCCCTGGCTGTTCGTGAGGCGTTACAGCTTGGCATTTCTCATTGGAAACTCGAAGTATATCTGTTGGCATCCGCAGACCTTGAAGTCCCCCCTTATTTTCCCTATTTTACTATTTTTTCGTTCAAAACACTTGTATTTCTTTCCGACTTTGTTTGTAGAAAAGTCTAGAAGCTCGTGAGTTGTGACTTCAGATCCTGATTGTAGTAGATATTCTGGGCATTTCTGTTATTCCGCACTCGGTTTTATTTCATTTTGGCTTAACTGACTTTATTTATTGAATTTGAATAATAATTGGCTTAACGGTTCTCTAGAATTGGCTTGCCTAACAAGAGCAATGTTAGGCGCCATCATGGTCTTGAAGGTGGGAATTTTGGGTTGTGACAAGCTGGTATCAGAGCACTAGGTTTCCTAGGTCTCACGATTCACGAGCATGCTTAGTAGAGTCTGGAGGATCGGTACAGAGACGTATGTACTTATCTTCCATAGGCTATGAAGTTTAGGAACAATTTCACTTCTATCCTTCTGTATCCTGCGATTTTTTCTCCCATTGCTAATTGAACTCTTGTATTCTTGTTCTTCCGCAGATGGAGAGAACACGTCCTACGTCTTCAGCTGGACAGCAGCCGGAGCCCCCAGTGGTAGCTCCTACGAGGGGCATAGGTCGAGGCCGAGGCAGGGGCAGAGCTTAGTCCATAGCTCGAGCATCAGTACTAGCAGTGGAGCCCCGAGTGGAGATTGATGAGGAGGTTCCAGCTCATACTGTACATGTTGGACCAGCTCAGGTCCTAGAGGGGTTCATCGCCACCCTAGTGCTTCAGGATACTTTGGTCCATTTGGTGGGCATTATGGAGAGTGTGGCGTAGGCCAGTACATTTCCTATGGAACCAATCGTCTCTCAGTTTGGGGGAGGAGCACAGACTCCCGCTACTGACACTTCGGAGCAGATGGCTCCCTAGTATCAGACTCTAGTAGCCCCGCCAGTTGGGGTAGTTTAGCTGGTTGTTGCGTCACAGGCCTATGATGGACCCGCCATGTCTTCTGAGGCTTAATGGAGATTGGACAGGTTTACTAAGCTCTTTCCAGTTTGCTTTAGTGGTGCACCTTCAGAGGACCCACATGATTATCTTGACAGCTATCATGAGGTGTTGCAGAACATGGGTATAGTGGAGACCAATAGGGTCGATTTTGCTGCATTTCAGATGACGGGTTCCACCAAGAAATTGTGGAGGGATTAGGTGTTGACTAGACCAAGTGGGTCGCCTTCTCTTACTTGGGACCAGTTATTTGCGCTCTTCCTAGAGAAGTTCCTCCCTATCACATTGAGAGAGGAGTATCATCGGCAATTCGAGCGTCTCCAGCAGGGTCAAATGACTGTTACTCAGTACGAGACCCGTTTTGTGGATCTGGAACATCATGCTATTCTTCTGATTCCTACCGAGAGAGAGAGATGGTGAGGAGGTTTATTAAGGGAATTGCTTAGCCTATCAAGTTGCAGATGGATAAGGAGATCGGGAGTGAGATTTCTTTTCAGATGGCTCCCAATATCGCCAGGTGAGTCGAGATGGTTCTTGCATAAGGGGGGCCAGGGGTCTGACAAAAGGCCTCGTCATTCCAGTAGAGACAGTCATCACAGCAGCCGAGGTCATGTTATACTTGTGGTGACCTGAGGCATATTGCTAGGTTTTGCTCTCGGGCACCGGGCAACTTGCAGCATTAGGGTTCTCATGCCATGGTCCCTGCACCAGTTGCTACACCGCTTGCTCAGCCAGCCGGAGGCAAGGGTCAGGCAGCCAGAGGTAGAGGTCAGACTATTAGAGGTGGAGGTCATGCCGTTAGAGGTGGAGGCCAGCCAATTAGAGGCCTTGCCAAGGAAGCGGTTAAGAGTGGTGGGGCCCAACCTCGATGTTATGCTTTCCCAGCCAGGTCTGAGGCTGAGTCATCTGACATTGTTATCACAGGTTTTGTTTCGATTTTCCATGGGGATGCTTTAGTTCTATCTTATATGGGCTCTACTTATTCCTACGTGTCATCCTGTTTTGCTTTATATTTGGTTCTGCCTCGCGATTCTTTGAGTGCTCATGTGTATGTGTCCACACCTGTGGGAGATGTTATTGTTGTAGATCGTGTTTATCATTCGTGTGTGGTCACCATTAGGATTCTTGAGACTAGTGTGTATATCTTTCTTCTCGATATGGTTGATTTTGATGTCATTTTGGGTATGGATTGGTTGTCACCTTATCATGCTATATTGGATTGTCAAACCAAGACAGTGACCTTAGCCTTGCAGGGTTTCCCTCTATTAGAGTGGATAGGGATTTCTAGCCATTCTACCAGTAGGGTTATCTCTTATGTGAAATCTCGGCATATGGTCGAGAAGGGGTGTCTAGCTTATTTGGCTTATGTCCGCGATTCTATTGTGGAGGTTCCTTCCATGGATTCAGTACCAGTTGTCCATGAGTTTCCAGAGGTGTTTCCTGCAGACCTGCCGAGGATACCACCCGAAAGGGATATCAACTTCTGTATTGATTTGGTTCCGGGCACTCAACCCATTTCTATTTCGCTGTACCGTATGGCTCCACCATACTTGAAAGAATTGAAGGAGAAATTGCAAGATTTTCTTGATAAGGGCTTCATTAGACCTAGTTTGTTTCCTGGGGTGCACCTGTGTTGTTCGTGAAGAAGAAGGATATATCGATGAGGGTGTGCATGGATTATCAGCAGTTGAACAAAGTCACCATCAAGAACAAGTATCCATTGCAGAGGATTGATGACTTATTTGATCAGCTTCAGGGTGCCAATGTGTTTTCGAATATTGATTTGAGGTCTAGATACCATCAGTTGAGAATTAGGGTATCCGATGTCCCTAAGATAGATTTTCAGACTTGGTACGGGCATTATGAGTTTCTAGTGATGTCCTTTGGGTTGACAAATGCCCCAGCAGCATTTATGGATTTGATAAACCGAGTGTTCACCTGTTTGGACTCCTTTGTGATTGTGTTTATTGATGATATCTTGATCTACTCCCGAAGTCAAGAGGAGCATGAGCAAGATCTTCCGATCATACTTCAGACTCTAAGAGACATCCAATTATATGCCAAGTTTTCAAAGTGCGAGTTTTGGTTAGATTTCGTCGCTTTCTTGGGGCACGTCATATCGGTAAAGGGAATTTAGGTGGATCCTAAGAAGATTGAGACAGTTCAGAGCTGACCTAGACCCACTTCAGCCACATAGATCCGGATTTTCTAAGGTTTGGCGGGCTATTACCGTCGATTTGTGGAGGGGTTCTTATCTATAGCAGCCCCATTGACCAGGTTGACCCAGAAGGGTGCCCCATTCAGATGGTCAAACAAGTGTGAGGTGAGCTTTCAGAAGCTCAAGATGGCTTTGACTACAGCGCCAGTATTGGTGTTGCCCACAGGTTCAGGATCTTATTTGGTATATTGTGATGAATCCCGTGTTGGGCTCGATGCATTATTGATGCAGGATGGAAGGGTGATTGCATATGTGTTTTGGAAATTGAAGGTTCATGAGAAGAATTACCATGTCCATGACTTAGAGTTGTCAGTCAGTTCATGCGCTGAATATTTGGAGGCATTATCTTTACGGCGTGTCGTGTGAGGTTTTCACGGATCATCGGAGCCTTCAGTATTTGTTCAAGAAAAAGGATCTCAATTTGAGGTAGAGGAGGTGGTTGGAGCCATTGAAATATTATGATATCATAGTCTTGTATCATCCTGGGAAGGCCAATATGGTGGCCGACGCCTTAAGTAGAAAGGCAGTGAGTATGGGCAGCATTGCGTACATTCCAGTCGGTGAGAGACTGCTTGCATCAGATTTTCAGACTTTGGTCAATCAGTTTGTCAGGATGGATATTTCCGAGCCCAGTCGTGTCCTAGCTTGTACAGTCGCTCGGTCTTCCTTGTTTGAGCGCATCAGGGAGCGGCAGTATGACGGACCTCATTTGCTTGTCCTTAGAGACTCAGTGCGGCACGGTGATGCCAAGCAGGTTATTGTTGGAGATGATGGAGTTTTGAGGATGCAGGGTCATATTTGTGTGCCCAATGTATATGGACTTCGTGAGTTACTTCTTGAGGAGGCCCACAGTTCCTGGTATTCTATTCATCTGGGTGCCACCAAGATGTATAAGGACTTGCAGCAGCATTATTGGTGGAGGAGGATGAAAAAGAACATAGTTTCTTATGTAGCTCGGTGTCTAAATTGTCAGCAAGTAAAGTTTGAACACAGAGACCTGGTGGTTTGCTTCAGATGATAGATATTCCTGAGTGGAAGTGGGAATGTATCAGTATGGATTTAGTTTTTGGTTTACCAAGGACTTAGAGAAAGTTCGATGCGGTATGGTTTATTGTGGATTGGCTGACCAAGTCAGCTCATTTCATTCTTGTGGCAGTTACCTTTTCTTCAGAGCAGTCAGCTGAGATCCACATTCGCGATATCGTCCGTCTTCACGGTGTGCCCGTGTCTATCATTTCTAATTGAGGTACGCAGTTCACCTTGAACTTTTGGAGAGTAGTATAGCGTGAGTTGGGCACGCAAGTTGAGTTGAGCACATCATTTTATCCTCAGATGGACGGACAGTTCGAGCGCATTATTCAGATATTATAGGATACTCTCCGCACATGTATTATAGACTTCGAAAGATCGTGGGATCAGTTCTTTCCATTTGCGGAGTTTGCTTATAACAATAGCTACTAGTCGAGCATCCAGATGGATCTATATGAGGCATTTTACGGGAGGCAGTGTCGATCGCCAGTTGGATGGTTTGAGACCTGGGGAGACTCGGTTTCTAAGTATAGATTTGGTACAGGGTGCCTTGGATAAGGTTATGATTATTCAGGATCGACTTGGCACAACTTAGTCCAGGTAGAAGAGTTATGTCGATCGTCGAGTTCGTGATGTTGCATTCATGGTCGGAGAGAGAGTATTGCTTCGAGTTTCACTCATGAAGGGTATGATGAGATTCAGAAAGACGGGCAAGTTGAGCCCAAGGTACATCGAACCCTTTGAGATTCTGGAGAGAGTGGGTGAGGTGGCCTACAGGCTCGCGTTGCAACCTTGTTTATCAGTTGTTCATCCGGTGTTCCATGTGTCCATGCTCCAGAAGTATCACGGTGATCTGTCCCATGTGTTTTATTTCAGCTCAGTCCAATTGGACAAGGATTTGACTTACGAGGAGGAGTCGGTGTCTGCTCTAGCCCGGCAAGTTCGACAGTTGAGGTCTAAGATTTATCCTTCAGTTCGAGTGCAGTGGAGAGGTCAACTGGCCGAGGCAGCTACTTGGGGGTCTGAGTCAGATATGCAGAGTAGATATCCACACCTTTTCACCAGCCCAAATACTTTTCTATGTCCGTTCGAGGATAAACGACTGTTTTAGAGGTGGAGATTGTGATGAACCGATAGGTCATCTAGAGTTTTAGAATCTAATTCTGTGTTTCGAAGCCTCTAGTAGCTTCTTTAGGCCTTCCTCGATATGTGTGCGCAGTCCGGGTATTTTTCTGGAAGGCTTTTATGTTAAAAACTGATAAAATATGAAATTTGTCATAAACATCCATTTGAGCTGACTTAGGTCAATATTTTGGGAAAATAGACCCACATTTGTGTTTTACAGTTCCGGTGGGTCCCTATCGTGATTTAGGAGTTGGGCATATGCCCGGAATCGAATTTGGAAATCCCTAGCCCGATTTATCACACTTTGTTGAAACTTGAAAGTTTAAAAGCTCAATGACTTTAGAAGTTTGGCCAATGTTTAACTTTATTAATAATGGGTCCGTATTTTGGTTCCGGAACCCGGTATTGGTCCAAATAATGTATTTATGACCTTTCTATCAAATTTGGCGAGAAACGGAGTCGGTTTGACGTGATTTGGACGTCCGGTTGTGAAAATAGAAGTTTCAAAGTTTTCTTGAAAATTTCATTTGATTTGGTGTTCAATTCGTAGTTACATATGTTATTTTGGTGGGTTGATCGCACGAGCAAGTTTGTACGATGTTTTTGGACTTGTGTGTATGCTTGGTTTGGAGCCCTGAGGGCGCGGGTGAGTTTCGAATAGGCTACTAAGTGAAATTGGTTTTAGAAACATAGCTGATGCATTTTACTTTCTGGTGTCTGCAGCAGATCTCGCATTTGCGAGCCACGCATTTGCGAAGAAACCATTGCATTTGCAAGCTTGGGCATAGAAGGGGGTACTCGCACTTGCGAACTTGCCGGTTCTGCTTTTGCGAAGGCAGAGTAGCATTTGCAACTCAATACTGTTTTGAGGATCTTCGCATTTGCGAAGAAAGTTCCACCTTTGTGAGGGAAGCAAGGTCCGCATTTACGGCCAATTTATCGCATTTGCGATCACTGGGATTTGAGAAGAGTTCGCAATTGCGACATTTGCAACTGAACATAAATGAGTTAGACGAGGTTTTTATTCATTCTTCAAATTTTCAAAATAAGAACACCCTAAAGGTGATTTTCCTAAGCACCCTTCTTCCACAAATCATTGTTAAGTGATTCAAATCCATTTTGCTTCAATATTTCATTACATTTCCTAAGATTACAACTTAAAATCTAGTGTTTTCTAGGTGGAAATTGGGGGTTTGGGTAGAATTAGGGATTTTTCTAAAAAAATGGGATTTAGACCTCAAATTGAGGTTGGATTCCAAAACAAATTACATAACCGGGGTCGAGGGTGAATGGGTAATCAGTTTTTGGTCCGAATTTCGGGTTTGGACCAAGTGGGCCCGGGAGTTGACTTTTGTTTACTTTTCCAATAATGACCTAAATTGAATCCTTTGCAATCGTGGGTAGTTCCTAAGGCTTAATTTGAATCGTTTGGTTGGTAATTTGCTAGATTCTATTGGCTCGGAGTATTGTTTGAAAGGCAAAGTTGTGGTTGAGCTTTGAATTGATCCTTGGAGCAAGGTGAGTATCGTAGTTAACCTTAACTTGAGGTATTAGGACTTGTTTGCCTATTTGCTATTTGTTTAGATGTTTGGTACAACGTATATGTAAGATGACGAGTACTTATGCATTGTTGTTGGGTCAAAGCATGTGGTGGAACTGGTTTTCTTGCAATTTATTTCCTTCTTTGATCATGATATCCCTTCTTAGTCTAGTTAATTATTAAATTTTTCATTCTTCACACATTTACGAGCTATTTGAGATATTTGAGTATTTTTTCCCGAAGTTTATGATGGTATTGTGGAAACATTATTGATATGAGGCATGTTCTTATTTATTTTGTCTCCCTTTTATTTATGTTCGTTGTTATATGGTAAGGGAGAGTGTTAATGCACGAAGGGTGATGTCGTGTCGTATGTGAGTGTTAATGCACGTAGGGTGATGTCGTGCCATATTGTGAGTGTTAATGCACGAAGGGTGATGTCGTGCCATGTTATGAGATTTAATGCACGAAGGGTGATGTCGTGTTGTATCTATTGATTTATACTGAGAGTGAGAGTAAAAGCATGAAGGGTGATGTCGTGCAGTATTCTTGTTTCATTGTGAGGTTGAGAGTAAAAGCACGAAGGGTGATGCCGTGCAATTTTCTTCATTGTGCTTAATTGTCTTTACTGGTTAAAGGTATATTGACTGATTTGGTTATCATTTTCGACATATTTCTCATATATTGTATCCTCCTTTAGCATGTCCCCTCCTAATAGTACATGTTTAGATTTTATTTGTTGTTATCTTGTACGTATATTGTTATTTGCACATGTTTACTACGTGGTGTCTTGTCATAGCCTCGTCACTACTTCGTCGAGGTTAGGCTCGACACTTACGGAGTACATGGGGTCGGTTGTACTCATACTACACTCTACACTTATTGTGCACACTTTGGTACCGGTCCTGGTTGTTCGTGAGGCGTAGAAGCTTGGCTTTGCTAATTGGAAACTCAAGGTAGATCTGTTGGCACCCGCAGACCTTGAAGTCCCCTTCTATTTTCCCAATTTTACTGTTTCTTTTCGTTCAAAATAGTTGTATTTCTTTCAGACTCTGTTTGTAGAAATTTCTAGAAGCTCGTGAGTTGTGACTCCAGATCCTGATTATAGTAGATATTATGGGAATTTATCTTATTCTGCTCTCGGTTTTATTTCATTTTGGCTTAATTGACTTTATTTATTGAAATTTGAATAATAATTGGCTTAACAGTTTTCCAACATTGACTTGCCTAGCAAGTGAAATGTTAGGCGCTATCTTGGTCCCGAAGGTAGGAATTTCGGGTACCCAAAATCCACTAGTCATGATGTCACCTAACCCAACCCGCAAGTTAAGCCAACTAATAACTATCCAATTCCAATAATATTTAATAAGACAATTAAGTAAAAGAAATTATCTGAATTTTATACATTTCCCAAGGACTGGTAGTACAAATCATGA
This sequence comes from Nicotiana knightiana, assembly GCA_005239525.1. Classification (NCBI taxonomy): domain Eukaryota; kingdom Viridiplantae; phylum Streptophyta; class Magnoliopsida; order Solanales; family Solanaceae; genus Nicotiana; species Nicotiana knightiana. The sequence continues at coordinate 26,819 of ML381812.1, forward strand.
GCTTCTAATAATAGAATTTACAAAGCTCGCTTGAAATAAATACACTATCTATTCGAAAAGTACATAAACAGATTTATATATTCTAAGGCTACCATGAACAAGAGGAAGCTATAACTGGAACGCAGGTACATCTTCAAATCCAGCTCTCGTCGATCTTAGCAACGTCAGTAGCCAACATCTGCACGCAAGGTGAAAAAGTGTAGTATGAGTACAACCGACCCCATGTACTCAATAAGTAACAAACCTAACCTTAGGTTGAAAGTAGTGACGAGCTAGAACAAAAGTCGGGTCCAACAAATATCCAACAACAGTTCATAACAATGTAAAGCAAGTAATAAAAGAAGTAATTCATAGATGAAACACTCAGCTTGTTCATATTTTCCCCAAAAATAGTTCCGCTTTTCAAGTATATCAGCGAAAACCCAAATCCTTTACTGAAATCATCGAAAATATGAGTAAATTTGAAAACAGTAATTTTTCCCAAAAATCCTTTCAACAATAAATAAGATGTTCCATTTTTCTTTCCAAGTAGCCAATGTAACATATGCCACTATGCTCATATGTCAATATGTGTGAGAAGTCATGAATGGCGTGATACTGTACCACATGAGGAATAAAAGCATCTTTATGCCTGTATGTCATATGTGCATGTCAATTCCATGTAACTCAGCGATGAACTCAGGCTCAACCACTCAATATTGTATATGGCCCATTCGGCCCAGGGAAGATCCATGCCGGAATATATACATCAACTAACCATCAGTCACTCGGTACCGAGTAAGGCCAAATCCAGCCCATGGGGAAGATCCATCCCCGGGTATATAAATTCTTCGGACAAGATCCATGTCCAGGAAAGATCCATCCCTCGATATAATCAATTGCACTCACTGGGGGTGTGTGCAGACTCCGGAGGGGCTCCTTCAGCCCAAGCGCTATATCAAGCCAAACATGGCACAAATAAATATAACGCGTTGCGGCATATAGCTCGATCCCATAATATAACTCACACTCAGGCCCTCGGCCTCACTCAGTCATCAATCTCTCCAGTCTCTTGAGCTCACAATGCCATGAAACTAGCCCAAAATGATGATATGATGAAAAGGATCCAACCCCGAAAGTCTGATGGTTATGTGTATGACTGAGTATGTAATACAATGAATGCAGATAATTCAACAGCCGAAATGACCTCTGTGGGTTCAAATAGGATAAGCATGTAACCTAGACATGGTTTCTAACATGGATCATAGATCAATAGCTCAAGAATGTATAAGTTTCATGGTTACAGGTAAGATCAGTTAACTACACACTACCACAAAAATAACTGAATTACAATTTACACGGCACACGCCCACACGCCCATCACCTAGTATGTGCATCCCATAACACGTAGTTCAGGGTTTCATACCCTCAACACCAAGTTTAGAATTGTTACTTACCTCGAACGAGCCAAGTCCAATACCGAGCAAGCCAAGTGATGCTCTAAAAATTCCATCACGCGCGTTCCGACCTCTGAACGGCTCGTAACTAACCAAAAACAACTCAAATATCCCAATAGAAAAAGGTCAAATCTTGAATCCAAAGCCCAAAATGGGCCAAAAGGTCCAACCCCCGCCCGTACCTTGGAACCCGAAAAAACATACAAAATCCGATAACCTATTCAATTACGAGTCCAACCATACTAGTTTCACTCGCATCCGACTCTGAGTCGATGTTCAAAACATAAAAATTCGCTTTATGAAACTTTAGGCTAAC
>ML381812.1:29250-63692 GCA_005239525.1 Nicotiana knightiana
CCCCCCCCCCCCCCCCCCGCCAATTTTCTCTTTTGGAACGCTCAATCAAATGCAAAAAACGAAGATAGATTCATGATATAAAATAAAAAATGAGTAGATAACACTTACCCTAATCCACATGGTGAAAATTTATTCAAGAATCGCCTCATTCCAAGCTCCATAGCTCAAAAAATGCTAAAATGGCAGAAAACCTCGAAATAGAGTACTTTATAATCACTGGGCAACTTAATGCATCGCGATCGCGGGAGCACCATCGTGATTATGAAGAATAAAAACAATGCTCCTTGAAAATTCCCTACGACATTGCATAAGTAATCTCGCGATCGGGGTATACACAGTTGACAGAACTACGCGTTTGCGGAAGAAACTCGCGAACGCGAAAGGTAACCAACATTGCCTCAGCTCAGTCCCAACATAATGTGAAGCCGATGTTTAAATTGCCACAACATATGTGAAAGCGGACAATCACTCATGAACACATAGAAGGAAAATTAATCTGTTCCAAATTTCCCATACGTGATCGCACCACCAAGTCCACGATCGCGATGAAGAAATGCAACACTAGACATCAGCAGAACACGACAGTGCAAAATGAAGGAAAAGTATTCCGAAATCAATCCAAAACACGCCCGAGCCCCTCGGGACCCCGTCCGAACATACCGACAAGTCCCAAAAAACAACACGGATCTACTCGAGGCTCAAATCACACATAACAACATCGAAAGGACGAATCGCACCTCAATTCAAACTTGATAAACTTTGAACTTTTTAATTTCCATAACTCATGCCGAAACATAGCAAATCAACCCAGAATGAACCCAAATTTTTCACACAAGTACCGAATAACATAACGAAGCTATTTCGATTCTCGAAATCACAATCTGAATCCAATATCCTCAAAGTCAACTTCCGGTCAAACCTATGAACTTTCCAAACCTTCAAATTTTTAATTTTCGCCAATTTGTGCCGAAACCTTCTAGAAACACCCAAATGCAAATTCAGGCATACGCCCGAGTCCAAAATCACCATTCGGGCCTATCGAAACCATCAAAACTCCATTCCAAGGTCAAACTTACAGAAAATTCCAACTTGGTCAACTCTTCCAAATTTAAAGCTTTAACAATGTGATTCATTCTTCCAAATCGATTCCAGTAACCTGAAACCAAAGCCGACGATTCGCACAAGTCATAATATATCATGCAGAGCTACTCATGCCCTCAAACTACAGAGAAAAGTGCAAATGCTGAAAACGACCAGTCGAGTCGTTACATCCTCCCCCACTTAAACATACGTTCGTCCTCGAACGTGCCAGGAGTCGTTCCAAAGCTATCAAGTCACGGTGTAACCCTACCATGAACATACCCGGGGGTGATCCCATGTTACCTTATCTCATATAGGCCTGACAATTCAGCATATTGAAGATCATTAATTCAGTCTTAGCCTATAGATCTTAGAATACAATTTCCAATATCCAAAATTTCTTATAAGATCTGAATCTCGCGTCTACACACTGTATAAGTCTTAACAAGCTGTATCAAGCCATAATCATAACCCAAGACACAATCATAGGATATACCACACAACTTAATTACCCACAGCAAAATTTCTGATCACAGTAGTTGCTCAAAATAACCCAATTCCAGTAATAAACCTTATATCAAACAAAACCTCGTTTTAAAACCTTCGTACACTGCTGATGATGAAAGATACACACGGAAACTCATAACCATTCATCAGATCCACAAGTCATAGAACTCCCTCTCCTTCAACAAGAACTATAGTCAATTTCTAAGTTGACTTCTGATATTATACTTCCAAATGTACCGCAATCGAATCCAATAGCACCCATCCTAGATCCGACGACTTCGTCTTATCAGATACCAACTAATCTACTGACATACAATACCAATACTACCCAGAGCCACAAACTGTGCAATCCATGAACCCATACGCAATAATTTAAATGTGCTCAAACATGAAAAATGACTCAAATGAGAGAACCATCCCGCAAGTTCAACAAGTAGCGCCACAACGAAATGCTGAAAAATCCATCACACACCACAGAACCATAACACACGAATCTAACACAAAGGATCATACCTCAACCGCTGCAATGCGTGACCCCCTCCAAACACTGGTCTATTATATACCTCAAGCCACCTTGCTCAAAATCAATAACCACGCGCAACTCGAAATCAAGTATCCCAGGTGCATGACCATGACCACGGAGAAGCAAATGACACTATGCCACATAGTCCCAAAAGAACATAACCAACGCTCAATCAATCATGCACCACTCAAATACCCATCTTGCTCAAATTCCTCTATAAGGCCCCAATAAAACTGCATCATGTGTGCATATAACCAACGGGTCACAACCCCTCATAGCACAGAGGAGTACCACAGATCATATCAGAACACGAATAAGATCAAATCCATCGAATGGCACATCCTTCAACATTAGCAGTACAAAGTCAACCAATCTGAACCGGTGTAGAATACACATCCTACTCTGGTCATCCCCAAATAGATACATAACCACTCGAAGGTCCACCACGACTGAACCATAACACTTACTATCATTTGGTTAGCTCTAGCCACAACTTCACAGTCAACGACCACGAAATAACCTATTTCTGAGAACTCCCAGTCTCCAAATCCATAGAACACACGAATCACCATCTCTGATCCCAACTCCATTTCCCAACACATCTCTCATACACGATCACCCAACGAGGAATACTTCTATAATTCTTCCGTTCCACATAGAAAAAATTGAATATCAGTAGTCGATCACCCAAGAGAGTGTCACAGTAACCAATGGAATATCCATAAATCAAAACAGAGTGCGCCTTCTGAAATGTACACTCTCCTAAAGCAATACCAAATAGTAATATCATTCACCTAGTCATCTAAAACCGTCTATGATGCCTATGAATTCAGGATCTTCCTTTCAAAATCGAATCGTGACCTTGCACAAATCTCAATCATACACAACACACCACACCTATTATGCCATCATGTGAAGAGTATAAGAACCTCATAATCAACTTTGAGTCCCAAGCAGAATACATACCTGATTGGTCAGAAACATTCCATTTGATTTCATCCAGGAGAAAATCACAATACACAACATGTTCCACACATCGGTAGGAAATATACACCTCGAACCATGGTAGAAACTATTGAGGGCATCTTGAAATCCCTTTATACATAACCCAGTCATTAGAACTGAATCCCTATAACTCAACCAAGCCACGCAGGTCGCCAAAACCCAAGAGCACAGCCACGAAGCACCTGTAGAGACTTACCACGTCGTAAGAACCAAGAGAGCCAATCATGTCCATTACCATGTTGATACAACCTACTACCAAGCTGCCCTATTTATCCTAGTTCCTTCTGAATTACCCTCAAGTTGACACTTCTCCTTGTCACAACACCACGATCCTTATCTAAAACTCACCCCCACGAGATCCTAGAGTAAAACCACACCGCTCTAAGGCGCGTAAGCCGCTGAATTCTCTCTTAAGCGCCCCAAAAGTACCACAACCAAGATACCCATTCTGAAGAGACCTTGTGCGAATCTAAAGTCATTTCCTTCCCCTTCTTGAGTGATGAAATGTAGAATCCATAATGATATAGAAATTCCACAAGTCTCGAAAACATCCAATGTAAATCTCAGTTTCTAGCCATATACAAATCCTAAAAATTCCCAATTGCTACATATAAATCTTGAATCCATTAGAACCATTCTCGAGAGTCATCCACTCTACTCAAATATCAATTAAACCGACTAGATGGACCAAACGACGTGTTTCCCATTAGCACACCAACACCCTAAGAAGTAATCCTACCTTAACATGACCAAGAAAATTCCTACTCCATGCACACTACATCCTTCACGAATAACCACTCAATCATTACATGCATTCCATATACCCATAGAGCGTAATACAACCCGTATCTAGAAATTCCTTTACCCGAGTCATCATCGATATCAACCTTTGCAAGTCATAGCAGATTCACAATTATACCTCAAACTGAAACCAATACAACACATAACCGTGCAATCCACTCGTCGATAGCAGACTCCCCACTTGGCCCAAAGCCATAGATCAAAACACACCATAACTCAAAATTCCCATACTCTATTATTGTCATAATACCGTAGTGAGGTTCAACTAAATCCTTCATGAGCTCCAATAACACAAACCATCTAATACTTCAAATTATCTACAAATCTCGCATTCACCCTTGTATCAGTCAGGCCAACTCCCACAAGCGGTCCAAAATATAATTGCAACACATATAACTCGCTGGTAAAGGAGAACTCGCTACCAATACAACATATGGATCACGCAACCTCTGGACACCCTGCTGGAGATAACCCACCTTCTTTGCCTCAAACTGACATCTCTATACCCTTCCACAATCATAATGATTACGCAATCACTTAATCTTCTTGAGTCTGAACTCATAACACGGCATGAAAATCTACTTCACTCCACAACTAACCAACATGAAAGATCCTTTAACACACCCATAACTCGAGACTATACGTCAAATTAAGACAAAAATCAAGCACCCAATAGTCCTTTCTACATCTCCAGTAAACTCTTCTCGTCACATTCGAACAATCTGAACACTTCCTACCATCACATCATACTCGTTATATAGCCATCCAACCACTCATTGAGCCACAAATTCCACTCATAGGAACACTACCAGATGTATAAGTCTAAAAGCACATGCTCACATAATTTAAATCTCTATGCTCAAGCTACAGTCAAAACCCGACCTCAAGTCCTCCAGAATGGCCCATCATCAGCACACAAAAATCACATCTCGCACCTCATCCACGAAATTCACAAGTCCTCAATACACAGCTGATACCGAGTGCTCACATGCACATAAGAATGCATGGAAGGAATTCAAAGTGTTAAGCTTCAAGATGAATCAATGTCGCACGATAAGGAAATAAAGATATGAAGTATATCCTAAATGTCATGTAGCCTCTCGAAGATAGGTATGGAAGTCATCATACCGATTCGCAAGACTCTATTAGACATTTGCTCATGACTTGTAGAACCTATTGACTTGTAGAACCTATGAACCTAGGCTCTAATACCAATCTGGCACGATACAAAATCCACTAGTCGTGATGGCACCTAACCCAACCTGCTAGTTAAGCCAACTAATAACTATCCAATTCCAATAATATTTAATAAAAAAATTAAGTAAAAGAAATTATCTAAATCTTATACATTTCCCAAGGACTAGTACAAATCATGAACTTCTAAGAATAGAATTTACAAAGTTGGTTCGAAATAAATACATTTTCTGTTTGAAAAGTACATAAATAGATTTATATATTCTAAGGCTACCGTGAACAAGAGGTAGCTACAATCAGAACGTAGGTACATCTTCAAATCCAGCTCTCGTCGATCTCAGCAACGTCAGCAGCCAACATCTGCACGCAAGGTGTAGAATTGTAGTATGAGTACAACCTACCCCATGTACTCAATAAGTAACAAACCTAACCTTAGGTTAAAAGTAGTGACGATCTAGAACAAAGGTCGGGTCCAACAATAGTTCATAACAACGTAAAGCAAGTAATAAAAGAAGTAATTCAGAGATGAAATGCTCAGCTTATTCATAGTTTCCCAAAAAATAGTTCCGCTTTTCAAGTATATCAGTGAAAACCCAAATCTTTTACTGAAATAGCCAGTGTAAAATTTATCACTATGCTTATATGTCAATATGTGTGAGAAGTCATGAATGACGTGATATCGTACCGCATGAGGAATAAATGCATCCCTATGCCTGTATATTATATGTGCATGTCAATGCCATGGACCTCAGTGATGAACTCATGTACTCACTCTATCGGAGTACTCAATCTCGTTGTCTCAAGATTTCCACTCCATACTGTATATGGCCAATCCAGCCTAGGGAAGATCCATCCCGGAACATATACATCAACTGACCATCAGTCACTCAGTACCGAGTAAGGCCAAATCTAGCCTATGGGGAAGATCCATCCCCAAGTATATAAATGCTTCGACCAAGATCCATATCCAGGGAAGATCCATACGTTAATATAATCAACGGCGCTCACTGGGGGGGTGTGCAGACTCTGGAGGGGCTCCTTCAGCCTAAGCGCTATATCAAGCCAAACATGGCATAAATCAATATAACATGTTGCGGCTTGCAGCCCGATCCCATAATATAACTCACATCAGGCCCTCGACCTCACTCAGTCATCAATCTCTCTAGTCTCTTGGGCTCAAAATGACATGAAACTATCCCAAAATGATGATATGATGTGTCAATAAATGGAATAGATACTGAGATATGATATGCATATGAATGCGTATGACTGAGTATGTAATACAATGAAAGCAGATAATTCAACAGTCGAAATGACCTCTGTGGGTCCCAACAGGATAAGCATGTAGCTTAGACAAGGTCTCTAACATGGATCACAGCTTAATAGCTCAAGAATGTAGAAGTTTCATGGTTATAGGTAAGATCAGGTAACTACACAGTACCACAGAAATAACTGAATTACAATTTACACGGTGCACTCCCGCACGCCCGTCACCTAGTATGTGCATCCCATAACACATAATTCAGGGTTTCATACCCCCAGCACCAAGTTTAGAAGTGTTACTTACCTTGAACGAGCAAGTCTAATACCGAGCAAGCCAAGCGATGCGCCAAAAATTCCATCCCGCGTGTTCCGAGCTCTGATAGACACGAAACTAACCAAAAACAACTCAAATACATCAAACAATGCTAAAGGAACCAATCTCAATCGAAAAGGTCAAATCTTGAATAAAAAGCCCAAAATCGGCCAAAAAATCCAACCCGGGCCCGCACCTCGAAACTCGATAAAACTTATAAATTTCGACAACCTATTCAATTATGAATCCAACCATACTAGTTTCACTCGAATCCGAATCCGAATCGATGTTCAAAACTCAAAAATTCTCTTTATGAAACTTTAGGCTAATAACCCCCAATTTTCTCTTTTGGAACCCTCAATCAAATGCCGAAAATGAAGATAGATTCATGATATAAAATCAAAAATGAGTAGAGAACACTTACTCCAATCCACATGGTTAAAATTTCTTCAAGAATCGCCTGATTCCGAGCTCCATAGCTCCAAAAATGCCATAATGGCCGAAACCCTACGAAACAGAGTACTTTATAATCACTGGGCACTTAATGCATAGCGATTGCGGGAGCACCAGCGCGATCACGAAGAAGAAAAATAATGCTCCTTTAAGTGCAGAGTGTAGTATGAGTACAACAGACTCAATGTACTATGTAAGTGTCGAGCCTAACCTCGACGAGGAAGTGACGAGGCTATGACAAGACACCCACGTAAAATAAATATGTGCAGATAAAAATATACGTACAACACAACAACAAATAAAACCTAAACATGTGATTTTGGGAGGGGACATGTGAAGGGGTACAAGATACGGTAAATACCACAGGGAATGATAAAAAGAAACTGTCAATAAGCCTTTAAAAAACAAAATGAATAAACATAATAAACAAAACTGCACGGCATCACACTTCGTGTGTTTACTCTCAATCTCACTATGAAACAATAATATCGGCACGGCATCACCCTTCGTGATTTTACTCTCAACCCCACTCTGCAAAAATAATAATGGCACGCATCACCCTTCTTGATTTTACTCTCACTTTCATCATAAATCAATAGATATAACACGACATCACCCTTCGTGCATTAACACTCTCCCTTACCATATAACAGTGAACATAAACAAAAGGGAGACAGAATAATCAAGAACAGGCCTTACATCAACAATGTTTCCACTATATCAACCTCAACTTCGGAAAACAATACTCAATTATCTCAAAAAGCTCATAAATGCGAAAAGAGTGATCAATTTAGTAACCAACAAGTCTAAGCATGGATATCATTATCAAGGAAAGAAATAAACTACAAGAAACAAGTCTCACACACATGATTTGACCCAACAACAATGCATAAGTACTCGACACCTCACATATATGTTGTACCCAACCTCTAAACATGTAGAAATTAGGCAAACAAGTCTTAATCCCTCAAGTCAAGGTTAACCACGACACTTACCTCACTGCACAGTCAACTCAGAGCTCTACCAAGGCATTTCCCCTAGAATTCGCCTCGAAACCACTCGTATCTAACCCTAATTGACTCAATAATGTCAAATATTGCTAAAGCAATCAATTAAAATGCATAAATTTAGAATGTTCAAACTTTCCCCCAAAAAATCAAAAATTGACCCCCGGGCCCGCTAGATCCAAACTCAAATGCAGACCAAAACCCAATTATCCATTCATCCCTGAGCCTGGTTATGTAATTTGTTTCGGAATCTGACCTCAATTTGAGGTCTAAATCCCTAATTTACAAAAAAAAAAAAAAAAAATTCTTCCTAAATCCCTAGTTTTCTACCATGGAAGAACAAATATTAGGGCTAGAAATTAATAGGCGATGTTAGAAATGGAAGAAAATGAGTTAAAGTGTACAAACCTATGAATTTATGTTGAGTTTTCTCTTCCAAATCACTCCTAGGCCGAGCTCTAATGGAAGGGTTATGAAAACTAAGAGAAATCCTGTTTCTTGAACTTTTAAATCACTGGGCGTCAGGCCTTCTTCGCATTCGCGAAGGGCCTGATGCGATCGGGGAAGAAACACCTCGATTAGCCTACGCATTCGCGAAGGGTCGCACTCGTTTGCGATGGTCTCTCCCCCCTGGCCATCGCGTCCGTGAGCCTTGGCTCGCGTTCGCGTAGAACAACCCACTGACCCCATGGCCTCGCATTCGCATTGAGAAAATCCTCCCCTAGCCCAGATCACTCTTCGCGATCATGAGAGTACCTTCACAATCACGAAGAAGGAAACCAGATGACAGTTGAAGCTATGAGAAACCAGATTTTCTAAGTTCCAAACCACTCGTAGCATATCCGGAACTCACCTGAGCCCTCGGGGCTCCAAACCAAACATGCACACAAGTCTAAATACATAATATGAACTTGCTCGCGTGATAAAATCGCCAAAATAACACCTTGAACTATGAATCAGACACCAAAATCAAATGAAATTTTCAAGAAACTTAAGAATTGCTGTTTTAGAAATCGTGCGTCCGAATCACGTCAAACCAACTCTGTTTCTCACCAAATTTGACAGACAAGTCAGAAATATACTGACGAACATATACCGTGTTCCAAAACTAAAACACGGACCCAGTATCAACAAAGTCAAACATTGGTCAAACCTTCTAAGTCATTAAGCCTTTAAACTTCAATTTTTCAACAAAATATGAAAACTCGAGCTAGGGGCCTCAGAATTCAATTTCGAGCATATGCCCAAGTCTGAAATCACGATATGGACCCACCGGGATCGTCAAAACACGAATCCGGGTCCGTTTTCTCAAAACATTGACCAAAGTCAACACAAATAGATTTTAAAGGCAAAATATCATATTTTATCAATTTTTAACATAAAAGCTTTCCGGAAAACACCCGGACTTTGCACGAAAATTGGTGAAGGATAAAATGAGATATTGGAGTCTTTGAAACACTGATTTAAACTTTAAAACTCTAGATGACCTATCGGGTCATCAGATTCTCCACCTCTAAATAACCATTCATCCTCGTACAGACATAGAAAACTACCTGGGCTGGTGAAAAGGTGTGAATATCTACTACGCATATATGACTAGGACTCCCAAGTAGCTGCCTTAACCGGATTACCTCTCCACTGCACTCGAACTGAAGGATAACTCTTAAACCTCAACTGTCGAACCTGTCGAGCTAGAATAGCCACCGGCTCCTCCCCGTAAGTCAAATCCTTGTCCAAATGGACTGATCTGAAATCTAACGCATTGGACAGATCACCATGATACTTAGGGAGCATGGACACATCGAACACTAGATGAAGTATTAATGAACTAGGTGGCAGTGCAAGCTTGTAATTCACCTCACCCATTCTCTCTAGAATCTCAAAGGGTCTGATGTACCTAGGGCTCAACTTGCCCTTCTTTTCGAACCTCATCACACCCTTCATAGGTGAAACCTGAAGCAATACCCTCTCTCCGATCATGAATGCAACATCATGAACTTGACGGTCGGCGTAACTCTTTTTCTTGAACTGAGATGTTCGAAGTCGATTCTAAATAATATTAACCTTATCCAAGGCATCGTGCACCAAATATGTACCTAAAAATCGAGCCTCCCCCAGCTCGAACCATCCAACTGGCGATCGGCACCGCCTCTCGTATAATGCCTCATATGGAGCCATCTAATGCTTGATCGATAGCTGTTGTTGTACGCAAACTCCGTAAGTGGAAAGAATTGATCCCATGAACCCTTGAAATCTATAAAACAAGCACAGAGCATATCCTCCAATATTTGAATAGTGCACTCGGATTGTCCGTCTGTCTGAGGATGAAATGTTGTGCTCAACTCAACCTGCGTTCCCAACTCACGCTATAGTGCTCTCCAAAAGTGCGAGGTGAACTATGTACCTCGATCAGAAATGATAGACACGGGCACACCGCGAGGACAGACGATCTCCCGAATGTAGATCTCAGCTAACCGCTCTAAAGAATAGGTAATTACCACAGGAATGAAATGCGTTGACTTGGTCAACTTGTCCACAATAACCTATACGGCATCAAAATTCCTATGAGTCCTTGGGAGTCCAACAACAAAATCCATAGTGATACACTCCCACTTCCACTCAGGAATCTCTAACATCTTAAGCAAACCACCAGGTCTCTAATGCTCACACTTTACTTGCTAACAATTTAGACATCGAGCTACATAAGCAATTATGTCCTTCTTCATCCTTATCCACAAATAATGTTGCCGCAAGTCCTGATACATCTTGGCGGCACCCGGATGAATAGAACGGGAACTGTGGTCCTCCTCAAGAATCAACTCACGAAGTCCATCTACATTGGGTACACAAATATGAACCTACATCCTCAAAACTCCATCATCTCCAACAGGAACCTGCTTGGCACCACCGTGCCGCACTGTGTCTCTAAGGACAAGCAAATGAGGGTCATCATATTGCCGCTCCCTGATACGCTCAAACAAGGAAGACCGAGCGACTGTACAAGCTAGAAAATGACTCGGCTTTGATACATCCAACCTCACGAACTGATTGGCCAAAGCCTGAACATCTGATGTAAGCGGTCTCTCGCCTACTAGGATGTACGCAAGGCTTCCATACTCATTGCCTTTCTACTCAAGGCATCGGCCACCATATTGGCCTTCCCAGGATGATATAAGATGGTGATGTCATAGTCCTTCAATAGCTCTTACCACCTCCTCTGCATCAAATTGGGATCCTTTTGTTTGAACAAATACTGAAGGGTCTGGTGATCCGTGAAAACCTCACACGACACGCCATAAAGATAGTGCCTCCAAATCTTCAGCGCATGAACAATGGCTTCCATCTCCAAGTCATGGACAGGGTAATTCTTCTCATGAACCTTCAACTGCCGTGATGCATATGCAATCACTATGCCATCCTACATCAATACTGCACCAACCCCAATACGGGATGCATCACAATGTACCGTATAAGATCCTGACCATCTGGGCAACACCAACATTGGCGGTGTAGTCAAAGCATTATTGAGCTTCTGAAAGCTCGCCTCACACTCATCTGACCATCTGAACAAGGCACCCTTCCGGGTCAATCTCTTCAATGGGGCTGCAATAGACGAAAACCCCTCCACAAACCGACGTTAATAACCCGCCAAACCCAAGAAACTCCAGATCTTTGTAGCTGAAGTGGGTCTAGGCCAATTCTGAACTTCCTCAATATTCTTAGAATCCAACTGAATGCCCTCTTCCGATACTACGTGCCCCAAGAAAGTGACTGAGTCCAACCAAAACCCGCGCTTTGAAAACTTGGCATATAGCTAGCTATCCCTCAGAGTCTGAAGTACAATCGAAGATGCTTATCGTGATCTCTCGACTACGGGAGTAGATCAAGATATCGTCACACAATCATAAAGGAATTTAAATAGGGCTTGAACACCTGGTTCATCAAATCCATAAATGTTGTTGGGGCATTCGTCAACCCAAAAAACATCACTAGAAACTCATAATGCCCGTACTGAGTCAAAAAAGTTGTCTTAGGGACATTGGATGCTCTAATCCTCAACTGATGGTAGCCAAACCTCAAATCAATCTTCGAAAACACCTTTGCTCCCTGAAGTTGATCAAATAAGTCATCAATCCTCAACAAAGGACACTTGTTCTTGATGGTGACTTTGTTAAACTATTGATAATCTATGCACATCCTCATCGATCCATCCTTCTTTTTCACAAACAACATAGACGCACCCCAGGGTGAGACACTAGGCCTAATGAAGCCCTTATCAAGACATGGGCTGAGTGCTCGGAGGCAAATCAATACAGAAGTCAGTATCTCTATCACGTGGCATCTCCAGCAGATCTGCAGGAAACACCTCTGGAAACTCATGAAGAACATGTATTAAATCCATGGAAGTAACCTCCACACTAGAATATGACATAAGACAAGTAAGCTAGACACCCCTTCTTGACTATATGCCAAGCCTTCACATAAGAGATAACCCTGCTGGTAGAATTGCCAGAAATCCCTCTCCACTCTAATCGAGGTAACCCCGGCAAGGCCAAGGTCATTGTCTTGGTGTGACAATCCAATATAGCATGATAAGCTGACAGCCAATCCATACCCAAGATGACATCAAAATCTACCATATCGAGAAGTAGGAGATCTACTCTAGTCTCAAGACTCCAAATAGTAACCACACACGAATGATAAACATGATGTATAATAATAGAATCTCCCATAGGTGTGGACTCACACACATGAGCACTCAAAGAATCACGAGGCACAAACAGATACGAAGAAAAATAAGATGACACGTAGGAATAAGTAGAGCCCTGATCAAATAGAATTGAAGCATCCCTATGGAAAACTGAAACGATACCTGTGATAATAGCGTCAGATGATTCCGCCTCAGACATGGATGGGAAAGCATAACATCGGGATAGGTCCTACAACTCTAAACCAAGTTCCTGGGATGGCCTCTAACTGGCTAGCGTCCACCTCAAACTATCACGCCCCGAGCATGGGGGCGAGACCGGCACCTGGTGCCTCATCTATCCTTGCGTACCAACTTGCGACTTAGGAATTCTTGGATATATAATGTCATACTTTGGCCAGGGGCCACATTGCAAGATAATTTTCAAAGAAAATTGTAAAACTGAATAGAGACTAACGCTGACTAAGTGTCAACATAAACCTAGGCCAACAAGGCCGTCATAACTACTATAACTGACAAGCCAACAAAATATACGTACAGGGCCTATAAGCCCAACATACTGCACTAACTGACAGGATATGTCTACAAGCCTCTACGGATAGATGTAATATGATCAGAAAAGGGGCCCGACCTACCCATAAACTATCTACATATATACACGAGATGTACACAAACCTTCTAGACCCGGCAACTCTGAAGGACGGGGAGTTTACTGATAAAGCTGAACTCGGGCAACACTTACTGAGGAGGTCTACCCGTATGTCTGTCTAAACCTGCACGCATGAAATGCAGCGCCTCCAGAAAGGGACGTCAGTACGGAATAATGTACCGAGTATGTAAGGCAGTATACAGAAAGCTGAAACTGAACTGATAACCTGAACATATGCTTACCTGCTGATACTGACTCAATTCTCTCAATATAATAAGTAAAATAGTTGTCCGGCCCTATAAGGCTCGGTATATATATATAACTGCTCTGCCGTAGTAGGCTCGCTCATAGGCGATCGGCCATACTAGGCTATGTATCTCGGCCAACTGGGCTCGCTCATAGGTGCTCGGCCACAGTAGGCTCGGTATATAACTTTCCATCTGCTCAGAGGTTGCCCAATAGGGGCCTGCCCATCGATTATAGCTCGATAGTAATGAAAATATTGTGATATTGCATATATATAGACTCTCTGCTCTCTTGACTGGAAGAAGAAAATACTCAATTGAATATGTAGTCCTGATAAAGAAAATATTGTAACTTGCGAGACTAGCAAATTATACGTAAATTCCGGGATATAAATTTGTCTTTATGCCTTGTTATCAAACTTGTGTAAATGAAGAGATCATGCCAAAATGAAGAAAGGGCTTAGCCTTAACATACCTGGAGTAGGAAAAAATCCGTATAATATTCTTGGAAATGGTTGCACCGTACTCCTTTAGAACCACAAAATTTGTACGTTGTTAAGCTTCCAATAATTTTCGTTGGATTTTTGTTGAAAGATGATAAGTTTTGTTTGAATACGTTCTGGTTGTAATTTTTTGGTTGAAAACATTTTGTATGTTTTGGTTGAATACGTTCTGGTTGTAATTCTTTTGGTGGAAGATGTTCTATATGTTTTGGTTGAAAGCTTACAATGTTGGATTTTTTTGGTTGAAAGAATGAAGAGAAATATTATAGTCTTTAGTCCATATTTAGAATGGAGTGAATGGAAATTATGCCACCTAACAAGAATGACTCTTAGTCATTTCTTTAGCTAGCTGCCACGTTATTTTTTGGGGGTTGTGTAATCTCATAATTTATTTATTAATTAGATAATATCTCGCTACCCGGTAATTAACCAATTACCCGCATAATTAAGAATTGTCTCAAATTACTTAAAATTCTATTTATTTTTAATACACCTTATACATCATATTATCACGGCCATATGGTACCTTGTAGGGTACTAGTCCATAAGTATCGGATATTATAGCTCGGACCGTATTTTATCCCTAATCAACAACTTTCAACCAAACTCATTTTCTTTAATTCGTGTACCCTTTCCTTTATGGCACTTACTTATTGCTTGTTATAAATATGCTAACATCAAGATAATCTCATTCCCGAGTCTATGCCAATTAACTGAAGACGAAACTTTAACGTACGAGAAACGCGAGATGTAACATCCTTCCCCCCTTAGAAACATTCGTCCTCGAATGTCTACTCTTAGATACTTTGGGAAAAATTTTCCAGAGTCTCTTCCATACACTAGACTAAAACCACCATGCACGCAGTCAGAAAACATACTATATATGCTATACTTGGCCTTACACATTTGTCTATTATAAATTCGGAAAGTCAAAAATAAGAGCTTACCGGAGAACCTACTGGCCTGAATAGGGCTGTGCTGAGGTATCCCATCTCGATCCATATTTGTAGTTTGAAATAGGTGGGGGCATTTAGACTTCATTTCTTCCTCCGCTTCCCACATCATCTCTTCCACATTCTTGCTTCTCCATAAAACCTTCACGGAGGCTACCTCCTTATTCCGTAGCTTGCGAATTTGTCGGTCTAGGATGGCAACCGGAATTTCCTCGTATGACAAATCCTCTATAATTTGTACATCATCTGTGGGCACTATTCGGGTAGGATCGCCGATGCACTTCCGTAACATAGATACATGAAAAACCAGATGGGCAGACTCCAATTTCGAGGGCAATTCTAACTCATAAGCTACTTGGACCACTCTCGAAATGATCATATAAAGCCCAATATACCGTGGGCTAAGTTTGCCTTTCTTGCCAAACCTCATCACACCCTTCATATGTGACACCTTTAATAATACCCAGTCATTAACCCCGAACTCTAAATCTCGTCGCCGCACGTCAGAATATGACTTGTGACGACTCTGAGTTGTCAACAATCGCTCCCGGATAAGCTTTAATTTTTCTATGCCTGCTGAACTTGGTCTGGCCCATGTAACCTAGATTCTCCAACATCAAACCCTATAGGAGATCTGCACTTACACCCATACTAAGCCTCGTACAGAGCCATATGGATACTGGAGTGGTAACTATTGTTATATGAAAACTCGATAAGAGGTAGATGTTCATCCCAACTTCTTTTAAAATCCAGCACACATGCTCGTAACACATCCTCGAGCGTCTGAATCGTGCGCTCGGCATGTCCATCAGTTTGTGGATGAAAAGTTGTACTGAGATTCACTTGAGTCCCTAGACCTTTCTGAAATGACCTCCAAAAATGTGTTGTAAACTGGGCCCCACGGTCAGATATAATAGATACTGGTACTCCGTGTAGTCGCACTATCTCCTTAATATATAATTTTGCATAATCTTCTGTTGTATATGTAGATCTGATCGGTAGGAAATAAGATGATTTCGTGAGTCTATCGACTATCATCCATATGGAATTGAACTTACGATGAGAACAAGGTAAACCTGTGATAAAGTCCATCTTTATCGCCTTCCATATCCATGTCGGAATCTCTATAGTCTGCATTAGCCACCCGGGCTTCTGGTGCTCTATCTACACCTGCTGGCAAATAGGGCATTGAGCGACATACTCAACAATGCTCTTCTTCATATCGTTCCACCAATACACATCCTTAATGTCATGATACATCTTCGTCGACCCAGGGTGAATGGAGTACCACGAATAATGTACCTCTGGCATAATCCTGTCTCGTAGCCCTGCTACATCTGGAACACATAAACGGCCCCTATATCTGACAACCCCATCCCCCTTGAGTTCTAACAACGGTTTCTTCTGCTATGGAACTCGCTCTCTCAACTCAACCAACTCTGGGTCCTCGTACTGCCTCTCCTTTACTTCAGCTATGAGAGATAATTTTGCCGTATTTTGGAGTACAACTCCTTCATTGCCATATTCTACTAACCGAACCCCCAAACAAGCTAATTGATGAATCTCTCTAGTTAATTGTCTTTTCTCGGCCTCTAAATGTGTTAGGCTACCCATAGATCGTCGACTTAAGCATATGCTACAACATTAGCTTTCCCTGGATGGTAGAGAATGTTAACATCGTAATCTTTCAATAACTCAAGCCATCACCTCTATCGCAAATTCAACTCTTTTTTTCTTGAAGATATATTTAAGGCTTTTATGACCTGTGAATATGTCAACATGAACACCATATAAATAATACCGCCATATCTTAAGTGAAAAGACAACCGCAGATAACTCAAGGTCGTGGGTCGGACAATTCCGTTCATGCTTCCTTAACTGCATTGAAGCATACGCAATTACCTTCCCAAGTTGCATCAAGACACATCCCAACCCGACACCTGAGGCATCACAATACATGGCATAACCATCTAGACTCTCTGGAAGTGCTAGAACAGGCGCTGAGGTCAATCTTTTCTTAAGCTCTTGGAAACTCTGCTCACAGGCCTCTGTCCATTGAAACTTAGTCGCTTTCTGCGTCAGCTTTGTTAATGGTGCTGAAAAAGAAGAAAAACCCTCTACGAACCTCCGGTGGTATCCTGCTAAGCCTAGAAAGCTACGAATCTCTGTCGAAGTGGTAGGCCTAGGCCAGGATTTCACAACCTCAATCTTCTGAGTATCTACCTTTATACCTCCGTCGATACAATGTGCCCCAAGAATGCTACAGATTTCAACCAGAACTCACACTTAGAAAACTTAGCATACAATCTATTATCACGGAGGGTTTGGAGTACCACTCGCAGGTGGTCCACATGCTCATCCTCTGAACGTGAATAAACTAGAATATCATCAATAAAGACTATCACGAACAGATCTAAATATGGAGGTAATAGTCTATTCATCAAGTCCATAAAGATGGCAGGCGCATTCGTCAACCCGAAGGACATGACAAGGAACTCGAAGTGGCCATATCGGGTCCTGAAGTCTGTCTTGGGGATATCTTTCTCCCAAACTCTGACCTAGTGGTATCCCGACCTCAAATCTATCTTTGAAAAGCATCTAGCTCCCTGCAACTGATCAAACAAGTCGTCTATCCTTGGAAGTGGATACTTATTCTTAATAGTTACCTTGTTCATTTTCCTATAATCGATACACATCCTTAGCGAGCCGTCTTTCTTCCGTACAAACAATACCGATACACCCCAAAGTGAGGTAATGGGTCTGATGAAACCTTTCTCTAGTAAATCTTTTAACTGCTCCTTCAACTCCTTTAATTCGGCAGGTGCCATTCTATAAGGAGGGAATGGATATTGGTTGTGTTCCCAGAAGCAAATCGATGCCAAAATCAATCTCTCGCTCTGGAGGAACACCTAGAAGTTCATCTGGAAATACATCCGTGTACTCTTTGACTACTGGACTAGACTGAAGTGTAGGTATCGCAGCATTCGCATCTATAACTCGCACAATATGATAAATTTACCCTTTTGCGATCATTTTCCTCGTCTTCAGATAGGAAATAAACCTACCTCTAGGTGTCGCTGTATTACCTACCCATTCAAGGACTGGCCCACCCGGAAAATGAAATATGGTTGTCTTTGCTCGACAATCAACTGTGGCATAACAAGATGCCAACCAGTCCATGCCCATGATAGCATCAAAATCCAACATCTCTTGCTCAACTAAGCCGGTTAAGGTCTGACGACCACAAACTGTCAACGTACAACCTTGATAAACCCGTCTAGCAATAATCGATTCTCCGACCGGTGTAGATACCGCAAAAGGATCACTTAGTATTTCAGGCACTATACCAAATTTCCTCGTGACAAATGGGGTAATACATGATAAAGTAGATCCTGGGTCTATCAAGGCATAAACATCATGAGAACAAATGGTCAACATACCTGTCACAACGTCTAGTGAGGACTCTTGGTCCTATCGACCTGCTAGCGCATAGACATGATTCTGGTTACCACCTGAACTGGACCCTTTACCTTAGCCTCTACCTCTACCAGCCGAAGACTGATACTCGCGCCTTGAAGGATGCACGGACATAGCTGATCCTGTTGCTGAATTGCTGGTTGCGCCATACCCCTAGAATCTTTATTTGGGCAATCTCGTATCATATGCCCTAGACGCCCACATGTATAACAAGCATCTGAACCGGCTCAGGATTGGCCCAAGTGTCATCTACCGTAGATGGCACACCGCGGTGAGAATGACCATGTCTGCCTTGAACCTCGTTGTCGCTGCAAACATGATGCCTGGGAGCTCTCACTTGGTCCTGACTGAGTATAACGGTCATACCTGTAACCCTGTGATTGAGGTGGCGGAGGTCTAGGTGGCCGTTCGAAGAACTGGGGCCTATAATTACTCTGAGACTGTTCCTGAGATCTAGCAAATCTCATCCTCTTCCGTTGCCCTGACTCAGTCCTCTCCGTACCTTGCTACCGACGCCTACCCCTTTCTATATTCTGGGCAAATGCCTGAATATGGGAGATATCCATACTATCGTGTAATGCAGCGGTGGCACATGCCTCGGTCAACTCTGGGGCCAACCCTGCAATAAACCTGTGGATCCTGTCCCGCAGACTATACTCTTGAACACTCATATTGCCCTGCTTGAGGGCTAGAAACTGATCAACTCGGGCATGTCGGATCTCCCGCGGTAAGTACCGGTCAATAAAGGCATCTGAAAATTCTCCCAAATAGCTGGAGGTGCATCACGTCCCCTGGACCTTTCCCATCCCTTGTACCAAAGGATGGCTATATCTCGGAGTCGAAAAGCTGCTAGCTCAACTGTCTCTTTCTCTGTGGCATGCGTAACCTGAAAGATCCTGTGAAGCTGATCTATGAAATCATGCGGGTCCTCCCTCTGATTTGTCCTCGTGAACTCTGGGGAACTCAAATCAATAAACTCTCGGACCCTTGAACTCCCAGATCCCTCAGAAGGTCCTGTATTAGCGGATGCCCTGGCTTGTTGTTGGGTAGCTACCAACTGTGCCAACAAATGCAGCGCACTTCTCAAGTCCTAATCTAATGAAAGCGGAGGGGGAACTGGATGTGCGGTCTCCCTAGGGATCTCCTCAGGTAGTAGAGGATCCGGTAATTGCTGGGTAGGAGTCTCTCCCTGGGACTCCGATTGGGCCCCATCTACTGGGGATACCCTACTAGTCCCCTCACCTACTGTTGTTTCCCTCCTCTAGCTAGCCGTAGTCTTCCTAGTTACCATCATCTATGCATGCAAACATCAACATGTAATTTTAACTCAAATTTCCTATAACTTAGTGCTACAACACGATTTAGATTTGAAAGAAGAGTAACCAACTCCTAAATTCACTGTAGTCCCTTACTTATATAATGTGGTGCGCCACACATCTATAAACAAGACCCTACTAGACATGACTTGTAGACTCCTTAGGACAGAACTGCTCTGATACCACTTTTGTCACACCCCGAGCATGGGTGCGAGACCGGCACCTGGTGCCTCATCTATCCTTGCGTACCAACTTGCGACTCGGGAATTCTTGGACATATAATGTCATATTTTGGCCAGGGGCCACATTGAAAGATAATTTTCAAAGAAAATTGTAAAACTGAATAAAGACTAACGCTGACTAAGTGTCAACATAAAGTTGGGCCGGCAAGGCCGTCATAACTACTATAACTGACAAGCCAACAAAATATACATACAGGGCCTACAAGCCCAACATATTGCACTAACTGGCAAGATATGTCTACAAAAAGCCTCTACTGATAGATGTACTGTGATCGGAACAAGGCCCCGACCTACCCATAACCTATCTAGATATATCACGATATGTACACAAAACTTCTAGACCTGGAAACTCTGAAGGACGGGGAGATTACTGATAAAGCTGAATTCGGGCAACACTTACTTAGGAGGTCTACCCATCTGTCTGTCTGAACTTGCACGCATGAAATGCAGTGCCCCCAGAAAGAGACGTAAGTATGAAATAATGTACTAAGTATGTAAGGAAGTATACAGAAAGCTGAAACTGAACTGATAACCTGAACATATGCTTACCTGCTGATACTGACTCAATTCTCTCATAGGTGCTCGGCCACAGTAGGCTCGGTATATAACTTTCCATCTGCTCAGAGGTTGCCCAATAGGGGCCTGCCCATCGATTATAGCTCGATAGTAATGAAAATATTGTGATATTGCATATATATAGACTCTCTGCTCTCTTGACTGGAAGAAGAAAATACTCAATTGAATATGTAGTCCTGATAAAGAAAATATTGTAACTTGCGAGACTAGCAAATTATACGTAAATTCCGGGATATAAATTTGTCTTTATGCCTTGTTATCAAACTTGTGTAAATGAAGAGATCATGCCAAAATGACGAAAGGGCTTAGCCTTAACATACCTGGGGTAGGAAAAAATCCGTATGATATTCTTGGAAAAGGTTGCACCGTACTCCTTTAGAACCACAAAATTTGTACGTTGTTAAGATTCCAATAATTTTCGTTGGATTTTGCTTGAAAGATGATAAGTTTTGGTTGAATATGTTCTGGTTGTAATTTTTTGGTTGAAGACGTTCTGTATGTTTTGGTTGAATACATTCTGGTTGTAATTCTTTTGGTTGAAGACGTTCTGTATGTTTTGGTCAAAAGCTTACAATGTTGGATTTTTTTGGTTGAAAGAATGAAGGGAAATATTATAGTCATTAGTCCATATTTAGAATGGAGTGAATGAACATTATTCCACCTAACAAGAATGACTCTTAGTCATTTTTTTAGCTAATTGCCACGTTATTTTTTTGGGGGTTGTGTAATCTCATAATTTATTTATTAATTGGATAATATCCCTCTATCCAGTAATTAACCAATTACCCAACATAATTAAGAATTATCTCAAATTACTTAAAATTCTACTTATTTTTAATACACTTTATACATCATATTATCACGGTCATATAATACCTTCTAAGGTACTAGTCCATAAGTATCGGGTATTATACCTCGCGCCGTATTTTATCCCAAATCGACAACCTTCAACGAAAGTCATTTTCTTTAATTCGTGTACCGTTTTCTTTATGGCACTTACTTATTGTTTGCTATAAATAGCATAAATATTCTAACCTCAAGATAATCTCATCCCCGAGTCTATGTCAATTAACTGAAGACGAAACTTTAACGTACGAGAAATGCGAGATGTAACATCAACGGCCTGACCTCTACCTCTAACAGTATGACCTCTATCTCTCGTTGCCTTACCCCTACGTGTGGCTGGCTGAGCAGGAGGTGTAGCAACCGGTGACCAAAAGTATAATAGGACCTCGACTGTTGTGGCGGCTGACCTTGAAACTGACCTTGTCGACCTGAGTAGCCACCCTGAAAACTTTGGAGCGGAGTTGCACTAATAGGAGCTAGTGGTGCATTGTAGGCTAGCTGATCGGGATGAGACAAATGAGGGTCATGACCACCTGAAGCACTATGAGATGCCTAGAGTGCTGAATGAAATGACCTAGGAGGATGGCCTCTACCAAAAGTACCCCTACCTCCAAACGAGGCGCCATTGAAACCACTGGAATGGCGAGGCCTCTTATCAGACCCCCGCTCTCTCTCCTATGTAAGAACCACCTCGATACGCCTAGCGACATTGGCAGCCGCCTGAAAAGATATCTCACCCCAGTCTCCTTTGCCATCTGAAGCCTAATAGGGTGAGCGAGTCTATCTATAAACTTCTGCACCCTCGGTAGGAAGCAAAAGAAGAGCATGACAGGCTAGATCCACAAATGGGTCTCGTACTGAGAAACAGTCATACTGTCCTGCTAGAGGCGCTCGAACAGCCGTCGGTAATCCTCTCTCAATGTGATAGGGAGGAAATTATTTAGGAAGAACTGAGAGAACTGGTCCCAAGTAAGAACAGGTGACCCGGCTGGTCTAGTCAACACATAGTCCCTCCACCATTTCTTGGCGGAACTCGTCATCTGAAATACAGCAAAATCGACCTCATTGGTCTCAACTATACCCATGTTCTGCAACACCTCATGGCAGTTTTCAAGATAATCATATGGGTCCTCTGAAGGTGCACCACTGAAGTGAACTAGAAATAGCTTAGTAAACTTGTACAATCTCCACAAAGCCTCAAAAGATATGGCGGGTCCCTCACCGGCATGTGCCGCAACAACCGGCTAAACTACCCCAACTGGCGGGACTGCTGGAGTCTGATACTGGGGAGCCATATGCTCCGGAGTGTGAGTAGTGGGAGTCTGTTCTCCTCCCTCATCCTGAGAGACGGCTAATGCCAAAGGAAATGCACTATCCTGGGCCACACTCTCCACAAGGCCCACCAAACAAACTAGAGCGTCCTGAAGTAATTGGATGGCGATGAATCCCTCCGGGACCTGAGTTGGTCCAACAAGTACAGTATGAGCTGGAACCTCCTCATCAAAATCAACTTAAGGCTCCACTGTTGGTGCTGCTGCTCGAGCTCTAGGCTGAGCTCTGCCTCTGCCTCGGCCTCTAGCGGGACCTCAGCCTCGACCTCTACCCCTCGTAGGAGCTGCCACTAGGGACTCCGGCTGCTTTCCAACTGAAGACATAGCACTAGTTCTCGTCATTTGCGGGAGGAAAAGAATAGAAGAGTTCAATCAGCAATGATAGAATAAAATCGCACGATAGAAAAGAATAGAAATGATATTCGTTAGTAAACTCCATAGCCTTTGGAAGATACGTACAGACGTCGTTGTGCCGATCCTCCATGACTCTACTAAGCATGCTTGTGACTTGTGATACCTAGGCAACCTATTTCTCTAATACCCACCTGTCACGACTTGGAATTCCCACCTTTAGGACTGTGATGGCGCCTAACATTTCACTTGCTAGGCAAGACAACATTCAAGGATCATTAATCCAATTTTAATCAATTTCAATAAGTAAAACAATAAATGAAGCTAAAACTGGTGTAACATAAGAAACCAATAATATCTAACTACAACTCAGATCTGGAGTCATAATTCACGAGCTTCTAGAGTCTCTACAAATAGCACGATCGGGCACTCATGCCCCGACATTGTCATTGTATACTCCCGCGGGTCGGAAGGCGGCGGGGGAAGGTGGCGATCACCAAAAGAAATTACTGAATAACTTAGAAATGTTTGAAATAAATAAAACTGTCTGGAATGAAAAGAACAGTAAAATAGGGAAAATGGAAGGGCACTTCAAGGTCTGCGGATGCCAGCAGATCTACCTCGAGTCTCCAAAAGCAAATTCGAGCTGAAACGCCTCACGGATAGCTGGGATCGGCACCAAAACTGCACAAGAAGTGTAGAGTGTAGTATGAGTAAAACCGACCCAATGCACTCCATAAGTGTCTAGCTTAACCTCGACGAGGCAGTGACGAGGATATGACAAGACACCCACGTAAAATAAACTTGTGCAGATAATAATATACGTAGAACACAACAACAAATAAAAGCTAAACATGTGATTTTGGAAGGGGGCATGCGAAAGGGGTACAAGATACGGTAAATACCACAAGAATGATACAAAAAACAATCAATAAGCCTTTAACCAGTAAAAGGAATAAACATAATGAACAAAAATGCACGGCATCATGATCTCGTCCAATTTCACTCCTCTATTTGAGGATATGAAAACAATCAATGCAATAATAATACGCAACAACATCGGGGTTGAATTCCACATGGAGCTATGTGAATGGATGTTAGTAGTATACATCTTAGCGCGAGAGTTTGTATATCTTAATTTGAACTTCCATAATATTGGATTTTGTTTGGAAATCTAAGTTAGACTACAATTGCGATTTATAGAATGAAACTAGGAAATTTTTTTTGGTTGTTTTTCAAATGATAAAAAGTCCTAGGGCCATGACCTTCACCTAGGTGTTCGCTTAATGGGTTGTAAATTTTAAAGCTTGTTTTATTGGTCGGGGTGTATTATGCTATCAACACTCAAGTATCCACTCAATACCTCTCGGTCAGAGAGTGATTTTGCCCAATTTATCTTTCTCAAGTCCAAATGGGTGTTGAATAAATCAGTTGATAATAAGCTCAAGTCGGGTTTTACTATCTCTAGGTTCAACCATTTAATTGGGCTTATCAATCTCTCGATTGAACTAATTTCTTGCTAGCCAAGTTTTCCTAGACTAAGTCTCTCTTTCTCAAGTAGAGACCTAGTCAAATAGACATGAAATAATGTTTGCAACCATTAATTCTTCAAATAAAAGCAAGAACAAGGCTAGATAATCAGCGCACACCCATAAACAAGCAATAAATCAAACATCCATTAAGTTTACACACTAGGGTTGGGTCATAACCCTAGTGAAAATCTAGCTACCCATGCTCAAATTAGAAGAATAAGAAGAAAACGTGATAATTAAACCATATTAATAATTAAAATGATGAAAAAAATATTCAAAAAGCTCAAAATAGCAAAAAAATACTAAAAAGAGAAAAAGAAACGTCTAGAATGGTTGTTGACGTCAAAAGTTGACCTGAAAAGTGAAACTCTTCTATTTATATAGTGCTGGATATTTTGGAAAAAAAATATCCTTTCGAAGGTTTTGCGGTCACATAATTTCATGTGCGGTCCACACTTTATTTCAGCCAGACAGGAATGGAAACATGCGGCCGCATAATTCGAACTACGGCTGCACTTCTCTCTTTCTGCGGTCCGCGCATTTCTGAGTGCGGTTGCACATTGCTATTCTGCAGACCGAACAAATGTGACTGCGGGATGCAGGCTCTATGAACTTTTGCTTTTGCACAGTTTCTGCGGCCGCACATGTTATGTGCGGACCGCACTTTGCACTTGTCCGTGATAGGAGTTTCTACACAACCTGCATCAGCAAATGATAATTTGCGGTCCGCATTACTAAGCTTATGTGCCTGTTTTTGTCCTTGAGTTCAGATCACTCCTTCTTGAGTTGGATTTCATCTTGGGGGTTCATTTTTTATTATTCCTGCAATTAAGCATATTTCATCAGTTTTCGGAAACACAATTAAACGCTTTGGGACTAAAATAAAAGCAAAAAGGCGCTAATAAGTAGTCAAAATCCTCACCTATCCACTCCCCCAAACTTAAGCTTTTGCTTGTCCTCAAACAACTAAGGTAATTGCCACCTCCACAAGTTAAGAGTTATTCCAGCTAATCAAAGATGCATTAATCACACATTTGTTGGGACCAACAATTACCCACAACAGATATGAATTATTAACAAGGCAATGGGTTGAACTTTTAAGCACAAATAATTCTAATGTGACACTTGTTGACATCTAATTTTGTCCCTCCTTTCTTCCAAACTATTTCTTTAAGCTTCTAACTTCATTAATAATGTTAGAATAGTTATTTTGCCATTTTATTATTACTATTTACTTGATATCGTTGTTACTAGTATTATTAATGTTATTACTACTACAACTGTTATTATTATTATTGTTAATAATATTAATAATAATCTATTATTATCGTCTTTATCATTCATACCTTAATAGTATTTATTGTTACCTTTCCCGAAAAATAATTTTATTTCTTTTATATCATTAGAGAAAATATTTTTTGCAATAACTTTTAAATATTATGAAATTATATTTAATAAATTTTGCCGCATCTTTCGATTAATATTTTATTTAAACATTAGTAATTAAGATTAGGTATAATAAATAAGTTAGTTACTTGCTTATTTTTTAATGTTAATATTGTTGTTGATTATTAGAAGCCTAAAGAATTTGGAAAGAAGAAAGGAAATTTGGCCTAGTTAGTAGCCCAATATTTTTCTATTAATTTTAGCGGCCCAAATCACTCCAAATAGTAGTAATGAGATTTTTACATGGCTGGGCATTTTTAAAAAAAAAAATATTTAACAAATTGATATTGACTTTAATTTATTCCATAAATAGGAACAAAAAAAAATTTACAATCTTAGCATACAGTAAAGATTATGCCACAATTAATGAATGCACACAAATTAACGATTGCCACTAAATAAGGAATTTAATATAACTGACTTTTCTCTATATCACGTTAGGTTTGGATGGTGGGGATCATTTTTTTAATTTACATAAATTCCTTTCAAATCTTACCAAATATTTTACCTAATAATTATTTGGATAGTTACAAGCTTGGTTCTAGGTCCACCAACAAATTTGTAACGTGTCAAAACAAAATGCGTAGTATCCTAATTTGAATTATATAAAAAAAATTATACGTCATATTGTTTCATTTTCTTTAGAATATCACTAAACAGATCCTTAAATTTAGGTGTATGATTTCTAACTTTCATTTTCTTTAGAATATTGTTTGGTTATGTTTTTCGCCCTAAGCAGTTCAAACATTGGCCCAATATCATATTCTAGATTATTCTATAAAATTAAAATATGTGTTATATTTCTCTATTTTGGATCTCAAAATGCAACGTTTAATTACAGTAAATTCTTACTTCAAATCCACTGCCAAAAAGTCTGAATTGATAGACCTTCTTTTCTCTCTCTTTGCTCACATGAAGGTTCTCCATATTTCCCTTTTCTTGCTGCACAACATCCCAAATTTTTAAGGCTACAAGAGAAGCCTTACCATTTTGGGCATCATCTGAAGCACTCTCTGCGAAGAAAAAAAAAAAAATCTCTGCTGAGTCCTTTCAGAATCCGCAACGTTAAAACTTCAAAAGACTCCATTTCACCTTTTTGTTTGGGAAATCTGAATTTCAAATACCCGGAATCAAGAACCCCTAACTTCTATCTGTAAATATCTTCTATGGACCTCATTTGGAAGGAACTATTAGTCGCCGCTCGATGCTTCACAAAAATCTTCTCTTTTCTTTTGTTTTCTCGATAATGTTGGTTTTAAATACAGCAGAGGTGCTGCATTTTTGTTGATTATTTCATCGTTGTTTAACAATCATGAGGTCGGAGTTCGGTAGATCTAACTCCCCTGCCTCGGTTCACTGCACCATAAGAGGTCAATGATTCCTCTTCTTTCTTTCTTTTTTCGATTCGGCAATTTTAAAATTGCTTATGAATCTACATGTATGAAAGTAGCTTCAGTTCTTCTCGCCTTCTTCTTTTTGGTTCAATGTCTTTTGCTGATCTCATATTAAGTGTCATTTTGTATGTTTAGGTATCATGATTTACGATTTCACCTTTTACTTGTATGTGCAATTCATGTCCGTATTGCCGCTCCACTTAAAAGGAAAATGTTATTGTCTAACTTGTGTAAAGAAGCTTTATGTTTGGAAAGCAAATTACATGAAGACTAGATTTTAAGTCTTATATCTCAACACTATGTGTAGGAATAAGTTGCAGTGAAGAATTATATGAATGTCAACCTGCTATTGGTTTCTTTATACTTGATTTGGCAATCCTTTTGTTTAAAAGGAAGAAATGTTTGAATCTCTGTTAAACTCAAAATTTCTCTAAGTCATTTTATAAAACAGCGGCTTATGTTAGGATCAGATTATTTGTGTCATTTTCTTGTTATATATTAGCGCACATAGGTTTTGAGTAACTGGTCTTATGAGTGCATAATAGATCAAAAGAGCCAAACACCTGCTTTCTCTTATTATGGTTTAATTCTCTTGTTATAAAAAAGTTTTGTTCGTTGCAAGGTGATAGTGTATTTTGCCTTCTTGTTTCTTTCTAAGTGTCATGTCTTCTTGAGAGTAAGACCCCTTTTCTAATTCTGTTTCTTTATTTTATTTGTATATCCACTTGGAGCAAATTTAGAGTC
The DNA here is from genome assembly GCA_005239525.1 of Nicotiana knightiana. Lineage (NCBI taxonomy): Eukaryota > Viridiplantae > Streptophyta > Magnoliopsida > Solanales > Solanaceae > Nicotiana > Nicotiana knightiana. The sequence goes on from ML381812.1 coordinate 57,710, forward strand.
TTAGTGCGAGACTTTCCCACGACCGAGCATGAATTCATCACATCCCATCTTTTATAGAGTCATTGGATAGCAAAAAAATAAGCGCAATGCTTGGGGACGCCTATGACGTCCTTCCTTTAAATTCTCTTGCCATTCGTTTTATTCTAACATATATGATATTGTTTGTGTATTTGGTTTTTTTTTCAAGTGTGAATTTAATCATCCAGACCCTTTGATTTAGTACTGATATTACTGGGACATGATAGCTAGAATAAGAAATCTAATGTCAATAATTTAGTAATTTCTTCACATATTTACCATTAGCGTATACATTTTCTTGTAAGCTTAGTACTGTATTTCAAACATATTTTTAGAAGTCACTTTGTTAAAGTTGACGCTTTCGGAAAGCTAATTATTACACTCGTTTTTAATATTGCTAAATTGGAGTTTTCTTTATAAATGATGTAAACCATATAAGTTTTTCTAAGAACTAACTTCTACTGGTTTAATTATTTAAGTAATTTCAGATTTGATATTCTTTTACAATCAGTTTATTTCTTTCAAACAATTTAAACGATAGTTTCTTTAAAGATGTAAACCTTTTTTTTGTAATATCATATGAAATTTTTTTTCTTAAAATATAAGAGATATAGTCCAAATTGTTTATTCGTTTGAATTTGGAAATGCATGAAAGTAATTTCTTTCTCAATTATAAATGTATACCGAAGGGACTCATTTCTTTCTTCCTAATGTTATTACATGGGTATTTTTTTTAATTCAATCGATAAACGTTTTTAAAATACACACACATATTGCTACTTAATTTTTAGAAAAATTAATTAACTTTAAGTTTGGTCGGCTAACTGTAATTAACGGATCATATAGGGTTCTTTTATAATCTTCCCTATAAAATTAATTAGAACTCTTGCCCATAGTCTTAAAGGTTAAGCAGACCATATAAATAGAGTTAATCGTAAGTATTATTTAGTAAATTGGTGTCCTAATTCACCGTTGAAATAATTAGGTGACGACTCTTTTAATTAATTAAATCTCAGAATTACCAGTATGTTCTAATCTAATTTGACCCGTGTTAAAATGGGGTATAACAACACTTGAGCATCAAGAGTTGACTTCATTCATCAAGGAAGCTCGCTCTTTCATGTAGGTCATTGTGGATCCCAATCTCCTCCTCCTTTACTCTCTGTTTGCATATCTCACTTTAGAATGTAGCACTCAATTCAAAAATTTGTGAAAGGTTCACTCATCTCTCTCAAGAGAATGTCACAAGTACGACTTTAAGTACCATAGGCTTGCCCCTCATGTAAATCACCACTAATATAAGCTCACTTGGCTTGAAATCACGTATGGCTTTTTCATAATGAAATGAAGGCTTTTGGACTAAGGTTGGATATGCTATGATAGAAGAAGATCATCTTTCCTTAAACACTCCATTTTCTCTTATCGGCTCATGCTTTGCCAACTCTTTTAGGCATTTTCTTTTTCATAGGGGAATTAGAGAGACTTAGCATCACTCTTTCTTGTTCATGATATTCATTTTCTCCTTTTTTTTGCTTTCTCCATGCTTTGCATCATTACTTTTCTTTGAATCCCTTCAACTCTTCAAATTATTCACTTTCTTTTTGCATTTTTCTTTTTGTTCTTTCTTTCTTTCTTTTTCTTGCCTTTCCTTCTCTTAATTTCTTCTCTTTTTGTGCCTTGATACCTTTTTCAAACTCCTCGTCTCTCCCCCAAACTTACTTTTTTAGCAATTTTTTTCACAAAAGTGTTAAGGAAAGCTCGGGTGCCAAGAGAGGGTCACGACAGAACGAGTAAAGGCTTGTAATATAGTTATCAAATGATAAAGGTTTTAGGCTCAAATGGGTTAACAAGGGATAACAACATTGGTGGGCCATAGAAAATTTCAAGCGGGTCATGGAGATCCTACAATCACTTCTCAAGCCAAGCAAAACTTAAAATTTCGCCCAGAGACACATTCGGGGCAAGTTATAGACTATTTGCACGGGTACCTGGACTTGCAACAAAAATATCTCACCTCTCACGCAGCGGGATTGTTAAAGAGGATAGAGTCGAGGGCCCACAATGATCATATTCAAGATTGAAAATCATTATGGTTCGACTAAACCACTCGATGATTGCCTAAGTCAACACAAGAATCACAAGTTCACTAACTAGAGCTATATTTATTTTTCTTCAAAAACCTTGTTTTTAACCATAAGCACTTAGTTAAGTGTGTTGGTACCAAGTGAAGCATGTTTGACTCTTCCATCTTGGACCAATTAGGTGTTTTTATTCATTATTACTACTATTCAATTAGGTTAGACGAAGAATTTTGCGGTGCATGGTGCTAATTCAGCAAAGGTATGCAGTCGTATTCCGGTATATCGTGTGGTAGTTGATACGGTGTTTATATATTGGAACTAGGCCTGGCAGAGAAATTTCAGGTGTTGGAACTGCATCCTAAGCGTATTATATGGATAAAAGAAGAAATCTTCAGATTTGATCAAGCTAATGTACTCAGCTGGGTTGTGGTAGCACGGGCAGGTGCTCGAGGTGCTAAACAGTGATTTCAGATAACTCCAGAGCAGTTCTTAGCACGTTCGAGGACGAACGTCTGTTTAAGTGGAGGAGAATGTAACGACCCGATCAGTCGTTTTGAGCTCTAGCACGTCGTTCAGCAGTTTGAGGTCATGAGCAGCTCCGTTTCAGGTATATGACTTGTAGGTGTGGTCGGAATTGAATTTCGGGAATTTTAGAGTTTATTTGGAAAGAAAATTCTCATTTCAGAAGTCTTGAGTTGGAAGAATCAACTAAGATTGGAATTTTGAGTAAACGACCTCCGAATCAGGATTTGAAGATTCCTGTAGCTTCGTATGATGATTTAAGACTTGGGCGTATGTTCAGATCGGGTTTTGGATGACACGGGAGCGTTTCGACGTATATTGTGGAAGTCAGCATTTTTGAAGGAATTTCCTAAGTTTGACTTGAAGCGCATTTCAATGATATTGATGTTCGTTTGGGATTCCGAGTCTGGGAATAGCTCTGTATGGTGATTCTGGGATTGGGAGCGCGATCGGAAGTGAATTCGGATGTCTGGAGGTCATTTTGAAGTCATTTGGCTAAAGATAGAAATTTGAAGGTTTTGAAGAATCCGACCGGAAGTGGAAATTTTGATATCGGGGTCGGAATGTGATTCCAAAAGTTGGAGCAGGTTTGTAATGTTGAATATGACTTGTGTGCAAAATTTGGGGTCAATCGGAGGTGATTTGACGGGTTTCAGCATCAGAAGTGGAAGTTTGAAATTTCAAGTTCATAAAGTTTGAATTTTAGTGTGATTTATGATTTCGGGGTTGTTTGATGTGATTTGAAGCCTCGAGCAAGTTCGTGGGATGTTATGGGACTGAGTCGTGTGATTTGGACGGGGTCCCGGGGGCCTCGGGTGTGTTTCGGGATGAGTTCGGACCATTTTTCTTTGTTTTGCTGTTGCTGTTTTCTAGTGTCACTGGTGTCCTATGCGATCGCGGTCCCAAATGTGCGATCGCGGAGAAGAAATTAGAGGGCTGGAATTTTGGCTTGTGCGATCGCACCTGGAAGTATGCAATCGCACAGAAGGAAAAGTTGAGCTTGCAGTTCCCTGTGCGGCCGCAAGGGTTGTTGTGCGATCGCACAAGGGTGTGTTTAGGGGCTTCTGGCACTTGGTCTGTGCCAAAGCGGGAGAGGGAATGCGAACGCACAGGAGGAAATCTGGGGCAGCATAGTATTCTCTGCGATCGCAAAGCATTTCATGCGATAGCATAGAGGGTTTTTCTGGGCAGTGTGATCTTTTAAACGTGATTTTGGCCATTTCCTTCATTTGTTTCATTAATGTGGGAGATTTTGAGGAGCTTCAAGAGGGGTTTTCCACAAAGCCTCACTAGGTAAGTAATTTTTTCATGTTTTTAAGATTAATACAAGGATTATACATGAATTAGACATGGAAATTAGTAGGAAAACTGTGATTTTGGAGGAAAGACCTAAAAATTTGTATTTTGGATTTCTACCACGAATTGAGCATGAATATTTGAGTAAGATGTATATTTGAGTTAGTAACGCTATGGGTAGGGTGGGTATATCTTCGAGAAATTTCGGAATCCGGGCACGTGAGCCCGAGGGCATTTTGGCCAATTCACTTAGCGGAGTTGGGAAGTTATATAATTTGAATTGTTTGCAAATATTAGATTATATTTTAATTGGTTAGTCGTTATTTGGATAGTTTTGGGGCGTTGTGCGCCCATTGGAGTCGTCAGAAGGGCTTGTAAGTCGGTTATGGAATTTCGGAGCGAGTTGAGTCTCCCTTCGAACTTTGTGAGGGGGAATTGTCCCTCTAGGTGAACTAAATGAATACATGCTATTAATTGCGGGGGATACGTACGCACGAGGTGATGGGAGTCCGTGGTTAGCTACTATTATGCCATGTCCGGGTAGTCTAGGACCCACTAGCATGCTTTACTTGTTGTACTGGTGACCTTGTCAATAAAATACCATGTGATGCTTTCAATTAGTATCTAAATCTTTGAGAAGGATAGAGTTTAATTTTCTTAATCACCTAGAAGGAGAATTGATTCTTCATCGGATAATTGTGTTTCGGATAAACCTATCGAGTTTGGAACCATGTCGAAATTGGCAAGTAAATCTCTAAAAAAGTTTTGAATATTATACTAATGTTTATTAAAAGGAGAATTTTATCACTTCATTGAACAGCTAATTTTCCTGATAAAAATGTGGTTTATTGGTGTGAATATGTGTAACTTTGGGTGCATAAGTCGCATGTATGATTCGCGAGCAGGATGACCCTGTATTTATTAATATTCATATGAGCACCTGAGTCGCAGTATGATTCGCGAGCAGGTTAGCCTTATTATTATTATGTTGACAGCGTCGCATGATTGATATGCGAGCGGGAAAAATAGATGCATCTATGGTTCGGGCCGCTCGACCTTCGGCAATGCACAATTTATGTTTATGTTGGTTCGGACCGTCGACCCTCAGCATTGCTTGCGCATGATATTTACTGCGTATTTGTTGTGATTTATACATGTTTATCGGCCTAAAGAAGTTTTAATGGCCAGTTATGAGGAAGGATAATTTATGTGTAAAAATGTGAAATAAGTCTGACATTTCTTATCCCGAATTATGATTTAAATTGTCAACTGAAATGACGAAGATTTAAAGTGTTAAATGTGGAAGGAGTTGATATTATTAATTCTTGATTTTAAGAAATTGTCTATGACATTCATGCTTAGTGTTTCACCTGAATATATTAAATTGACCTCTAGCAATTGTCTGATTCGACCTCTCGTCACTACCTCTCTGAGGTTAGGCGGGCGACTTACTGAGTACACGTTGTTTTCGTACTCATGCTACACTTGCTGTGCATTTTTATTGCACATGTACTTTCATAGCGATGAGGCTGGTTTGGAGACTTAGGCGAGCTGCATCATCCGGAGGCGATCCGCAGCTGACAGAGTCTCTCTCGTATTGTATTCATTTTGTTTCAAATTCCATTGTCTAATTTGTATCCCGGACATACTTTGTAATGATTGTATAAATTCTTAGAAATTGCTCATGCACTTGTGTCACCAGGTTCTGGGATGTGTTTGGGATTTAACTAAATAAATGGAATAGTATACCTGTTGTCACACCTCCCTTTTCATACGCCCCAAAGGGGTATGGGAGTTTTTCCACTTAAAGTGACATTATTCGAAATGGGAATATTTTATTTTTATTAGAGTCGCCACTTGGAATAGTTTATTTGGTGTCCCAAGTCACCGGTTTAAATCCCAAATTGAGGAATTTTGACTCTGTTTAAATTGTCTGCGAACCATAAATCCGGGTAAGGAATTATGTTAACCCGGGAGAAGGTGTTAGGCACTCCCGAATTCCTTGGTTCTAGGACGGTCGCTTAATGATTAAACTTGGCTTAAATTGTTTAATTACTCACTTTTAG
>ML381813.1:0-16606 GCA_005239525.1 Nicotiana knightiana
CCCATGTCTGTGAGTATTATCATTTTTATGTTTTCATGACTTCAAATCTCTGGTTCAAAACTCTATTTTTTCCTACCTCCGTTTACTTTGTACAAATTTAACTATTTCTGGTTAAATCAATTCAGATATCTTTATATCTGAAGTGTTTTGAGTTTGTTTAGTAGTTTCTCTTTAAGATTCTTCCGTTTTTACTACTATCATCAAGCTATTTTATTTTTCCCTAAAGCCTAGGGTTTTGATTTTTCAAGATATTTCTGCAAAATATTTTCAAATGTTTAAGTCTTTAACTCCGGTTTCCTTTACTTTTTTGACTGCTTCTCATATCTATGTCTAGATGTCCTAGGGTCTCTACTGTTTGCTCTAATGTTCGTCCATTTACTGTGACTCTATCAATTAAAAGTGATTAACTTATTTTACTTGCTTAATTAGGGTTCGAAAATTGTTCTCTCCTTTTTAAAAAAAAAATTGATATCTGTATGAAAGGTTTTACTTATCCTTTCCTTATATGTGATTCGTAATTAGTACTACCTTTCTTAATTTTATTGTTGGCTTGATTTCTGGGTTTTGATTATTTTTACTAACCTCTAATTAATTTACTACTTACCTTATTTAGCCTCAATCATGTCTACTGATTTACCCCGTGAAAGACTCTCCTTAATTTAAGTTTTACTTGTTCTTACTTATTCCCGTTAAGCCCCAATTGACTAATTAATTGATGTTGCATGCCTTATTTGTGTGCAATTGATTTCCCTTGCCTTATTTGGTTTACTCTGCTATGTGCTATATAAACCTTTCATTGTTCTGATTTTAAAACACAAAAACACACACGAACACACATAGAAAAAACACAGAAACACACACACAAACTCGTTCTCTCACACCCTCTCAATTGTATTCTTTCTGTTAATTCTATTTTGCTGCTCTGTCGCCGGCTGAAAGCCAAGGCTAGACCCTTGGATTCTACTTGCTTTCATCTTCCTGCTTACTACTTCTTAACCGGTATGCTCCTATTTCTGTTATCATTCTCTGTTCAATATGCTATGTAGGTGAACCTATGTCCCTCCTGTTTATTGCTCTTGATCAGCATGACTTAATTCGTGTTAGCTTGTCATGTCCTACATGTTAGTATGGTCAGTATATTCCGGTTTAATCCATGACACTTGTTTACTTATTTCTCAACTAGCATGCCTCAAATCCTGTCTTGTTTTATGTGTTGATAATTTACTGTAACATGTTCCTAATTAATTCATGATTTCTGTATACTTCTTCAAGGATAATGGTGCTTCTAAAATCCTACAACCCTTTCTGTATGACTGTCTGATTATTAATTTAACTTCATCATGTTGTTCTCTGTTTAATACATAGCTATATGCTCATCTAGTAATAACTAATGAACTAGGTCAATTCCAACCATGAGAAAACTTGTTTGACTTAATTATGACTCTGTTCTGTCTATGATTCCTGTGTTCTTGGTGATTGTTTAACTACTGGAATTCATGTCTGAATGCAGTCTTCTAAATGTGGTTCTGTTTGTAGTTTTTGATCTTGTAATCTGTTTATATTCACTTCTAAAAGTCCAAACTGCTTTCCTAAAAACTATCTCCTACTTTTATGTACTATTTTCAACTCCTACTCTTAGATATCTAGGGTCTTGCCCCCCCCCCCCTAAGTGTGATCACTGCCTAGGAGTCCATGAGATTCCTCCGAACTCTGACACATTGGGTTAAAAAACTATTTCTTTAAAAGGTTCTGGTGTGTGCATTGCCGAGGTCCCTGAGGCCCTTGAGAACTTTGACACACCAGAAGCCCATTTGATGTATTATGGACTGCTGATGTGTATCGACCCGGCTGGTCGTTTTAAGAATTTGCACCCCGATACCCTATTTATCGTTTCCCTTATGTCTATTTATGTTATTGGAACTTGTCGGTGCGTTGAGTGATGAAATACGGGGTGATTTTAGACACACAGTCCATAAATGTGGATTTTAGCTTTAGAAATCTGGCCGTAGTTAGAGTTGTGTAAAGACGGATCTGGAATGGAATTCAATCGACTCTATTAGCTTCGTTGGGTAATTTCGGGGTTAGGAGCGTGCTCAGATGTGTTTTCGAGGTCGGTTGTGGATTTAGGCTTGAATTGGCGTTAAAAATTCGGCGATTTCGTCTGATAGGTGAAATTGTGATATTGGACTCAGAATGGATTTCCGAAAGCAACAGCAGGTCCGTAATTTCATTTATGACCTGTGTGCAAAATTTGAGGTCATTCAGATGAGTTTAGACGTGTTTCGGCGTCGAATGTGAATTCTAGAAATTTACTAAGTTCTTAGACTTGAATCTATGCATAAGTGATGATTTTGATGTTACGAGATGTGTTTTAAGGCTCGACCAAGTTTGAATAAGGTATTAGGGTTGGTTGGTAGGTTTGGTTGAGGCCCCGGGAGCCTCGTGTGTGTTTCGGGTGCCCAAACGGGCATATTTTGGCCTAAGTCCTTTGCTGGTTTTCTGGTTTTACAGCACCAGATAAGTGTTCTCTGCGATCACGTGAATCAGTCCGCGATCGCATAGTGTTAGATGGTGGTGGTCAGAGATTTTGCTTCGCGATCGCAGAAGTCCAGCCGGGATTGCAATATTCTGGTCATTTGGTCTCCACGATCGCACGCCCATGACCGCGATCGTGTAAGGTATACTGAGGCTGGGGGAGGTGCAGTGTCTTACTCTATGCAGTCGCGTGGCCTCAGACGCGATCGCAGTGCTGTAGGATAAGAAGGTTCGCGATCGCAGACCTTTAATCGCGATCGCGATGAAGGAATTTCAGGCGCGTTTTTCATTGCTCTCCGCGATCGCGACTCATTGTACGCGATTGCATAAGGAAAATGCCTCGGCAGAATATTAAAACCCCAAATCTGAGGGTTTATGCCATTTTCATATATTTCGAATTTGAGAGTTCGGGAAGGGAGAGTTTTGAAGGCTTTTCCACCTGGGTAACTTGGGTAAGTGATTTCTATCCATTATAGATCAATTTCCATGATCCCAATCTTAAATCCAACCTTTAATTTCGAAAATTATGGGAAAAATGGGATGAACTTCACAGACCGAATTATTAAGTTTTGGTTGGGTATTTAACCTCCGATTTGAGAGATTCTTATAAGTTTAGACTCGTGAGTGAATGGGTGTCCGGAAAATATAAATTTTACTCGATTCCGAGGCGTGGGCCTGGGGGACTTTTTGAGCGAATTTCGTAAATTCGCGTATTAGCTTATAAATAATTAGCTATTTTGTTCCCAGGAAGTGATATTTACACCATGCAATCAATTTGAATAGATTTCGGCCACCCGGAGTCAGATACTCGTGGCAAGAGCTTGGTATTGAGTTGATTAGCGCAGTCCAGGTAAGTGGCTTGCCTAATTCTGTGTTGGGGATCTTCCCTTAAGCATTTTTTATACTGATTTTGTTATGTGGACGCCGTGTACACGAGGTGACGAGTGCGTACATGAGTCATTGTTGCTAAAATCCTATTTTTCTCCCATGAAAACGCTCATTTCAATTCATATATTATTGTTTCTTATCTTAATTGAGTAGATAGCCTAAGTGTAAGCATGCCTACCTGTTCTGACTTGAATTCCTCTTATTTACTACTAGTCACATCATGCTTAGGTAGTTTTACTCTATCCTTACCCATTGTTTTTCCTGGATTGGTTACTTAAGCCATAATTGACATACTTCTGTTTTGCATATTTAAATTGGGACTACGGACCGAGATCCGGGAGCTTTCCTCTTGTACTGCATTTCATATTTAAATTGGGACTACGGACCGAGATCCAGGAGCTTTCCCCCTATACTGAAATGCACATTTAAATTGGGACTATGGACAGAGATCTGAGAGCTTTCCCCCTGTACTGCATAGCATATTTAAATTGGGACAACGGTTCGAGATCGGGGATCATTCCCTGTGTACTGCATTGCACATTTACTATTAAGATATATGTTGTGCTGAGCCGAGGGATCTCTTTATGTTATTAAACATTTCCGTCTTCATTAGTTCTGTTATCATTGTTTATCTGTATTTCACGATTTTAAAATTTTATATTGACTTGTTCTTACAAACTCAGTAGGGCCTCAACCTGACCTCGTCACTACCTAACTGGGGTTAGGCTTGGCACTTACGGAGTATCGAATGTGGAGTACTCACGCCCTTTCCTGCGCATGTTTTCCCCATGTGTAGATCCAGGTACCAGCACCCAGTTTCACTGTTAGGAGCCGTCTACTAGCATCCAGGAGACCGCGAGGTAGTTCTGCAGCGTCCGCAGAATCCCACGAGTCCCCTTCTACTCTATTATAGGCATAGAAGAATTGTATATTTTTCCGTTGCTTCATTGTATAGAGCTAAAATTAGTAAAGATCTTGTGACTATGGTGACATTCCGGGTTTTGGGAAGTAAAACTGTATATGCTGAGCAGCTACGTTATATCTAATTGATATCCTTCTATCTTTATTTTATTGATTCTGTTATTTCCCGCAAATTCTAGGCTTACCTTGTCATAGAGACTAGGTGTTGTCACGATACCTTTCGGAGGGTAAATTGGGCCATGACAAATTGGTATCAGAGCGTCTAGTTTTATATGAGTCACTAGTCACAAGCCGGTTTATTACAGTCTCACGGATCGGTGTGGAGACGTCTGTATCTATCTTCAAGAGGCTATGTAACTGTTAAGAATAATCAAATTCTTTGGAATTCCTTATCGTGCTAGTTATTGTCATCAAATTCTTAAACTCTATTCTATTCTTGCTTGCAGATGGTTCGTACCCGTACCGGACGTACTGATGAATAGGCACCCGAGCCCCAGTCAGAGCCACCAGAGGCAGGGGTCGGGGCAGGGGACGAGCATGCGGTGCAGCCCGATTACCGGCTAGAGCAGAGGCAGAAGAGCCCCCAACAGCTACAGTTGGAGGGGCACAAGAGGTCCCTACTATTACTCCAGACCTCTAGGAGACATTGGTCCAGTTCTTGAGTGCCTTCAGTACTCTGTCTCAGGCGGGTCTACTCCCGATAGCTCCAGCTACATCCCAGGCCGGAAGAGGGACACAAACTCTCGCGGGCCGTACTCCTGAGCAGAGAGTTCATATTGGGCAGGTCCCAAATTATATTCATATGCCCCCAGCAGCCCCAACTCAGCATGAGACTAGAAGAGCGGTTCCTGAGGCAGAGCAGCTCCGACTTGAGAGGTACAAGAAGTACCACCCACCTGAGTTTAGCGGACTAGCTTCGGATGACGCCCTGGGTTTTCTTGAGGGGTGTCATTGCATTCTACGCACTATGGGTATTGTGGAGACGAGTGGAGTTACTTTCACTGCTTTCCAGCTGAGGGAGCAGCTTATTAGTGGTGGCGTGCTTTTGATCTTAGTATCCCAGACGAGGCAGCTTCACTTACTTGGGCTTAGTTTTCCGAGATGTTCTTACTTGAATTTGTCCCATAGAGCTTCAGGGATGCTTGGCGTGCGTAGTTTGAGCAGCTACGCCAGGGTGCCAGGAGTGTGTCAGAGAATGCAGTCCGTTTCAGCGATTTGGCTCGCCATGCACCAGCGTTGGTTGTCACTGTTAGAGAGAGGGTTCGACGCTTTATTGAGGGACTCCACCCTAGTATTCAGACCAGCATGGCCATAGAGCTGGAGACCGATATTACTTACCAGCAGGCCGTGAGTATTGCCCGAAGGATTGAGACTATGTTAGCCCGGGACAGGGAGGAGAGAGAGGCCAAGAGGTCTCGAGAGACTGGTCATTTTTCAGGAGCACGTGCACCAGCAGCACGTTATGGTAGGGGTTTTGTGAGTCGCCCTTTTCATTCAGCTCTTCCAACAGTCGGTGGTATTCTAGCTCCTCCTAGACCTTAGGAGCCTTATTATGCACCACCAGTATCTCAGGTGCCTCCTGCTCGAGGTGCTATTACTGGTCAGCCCAGCAGGCCAGTTCAGAGTCAGCAGCGGCCGCCATGTCCTCCGAGGGGTTGCTTTTAGTATGGTGACCCTCATCATATGATCAGGGATTGCCCCAGAGCGAGGAGGGGCGCACCACCTCCGACTTATCAGGGTGCACCCCCTCAGAGTTATCAAGCTCCACGTCTTCCACCAGGTCCTCCAGCTATTTCTCCAGCCCCAGCTGCTAACCCACCCCTCATGCAGCTCGAGGTGGAGGTCGGGGAGGTCGAGGTCTCCCTAGAGGGGGAAGCCACGCCAGGTAATATGCTCTTCCGGCCCGGTCCGAGGCCATTGCTTTAGATTCCTTCATTACAGCTATTGTTCCCATTTGTCATAGGGATGCATCAGTATTATTTGAACCATGATCTACATATTCATATGTGTCTTCCTACTTTGCTTCACATCTGGGGATAGCCCGGGACTCTTTGACGTCCCCTGTTTATGTTTCTACTTCAGTGGGAGATTCTCTTGTTGTGGACCGCGTATATCGGTCATGTTTGATTACTATCAGTGGTTTTGAGACCAGAGCTGATTTGCTGCTACTCAGTATGGTAGATTTCGATGTTATATTGGGTATGGACTGGATGTCTCCCTATTATGCTATTCTTGATTGTCACACCAAGACCGTGACGCTGGCTATACCAGCATTTCCAAGGTTAGAGTGGAGAGTTTCCTTGGAGTATACTCCCCGCCGAGTCATTTCTTTTCTTAAGGCTCAGCGGATGGTTGAAAAGGGGTGTGATGCATATTTGGCTTATGTGAGAGATGTTAGTACTGAGACCCCTGCATTTGAGTCAGTTCCAGTTGTCAAGGACTATTCTGATGTATTTCCAGCTGATCTTCCGGGTATGCCACCCGATAGAGACATTGATTTCGGCATTGACTTGTTGCCAGGCACTCAACCCATTTCCATTCCTCCTTATCGCATGGCTCCTCCTGAGTTGAAGGAGTTGAAGGAGCAGTTATAGGAGTTTCTTTAGAAGGGATTCATCAGGCCCAGTGTATCACCTTGGGGCGCTCCGGTATTATTTGTGAAGAAAAAGGATGGCACGATGCGTATGTGTATTGAGTACCGGTAGGTGAATAAGGTGACAGTAAAGAACAGGTACCCATTGCCTCGCATTGATGATCTATTCGACCAGTTACAGGGTGCTAGGGTCTTCTCCAAGATTGATCTACGTGCGGGTTATCATCAGTTGAAGATTCGGGAACCGGATATCCCGAAGACTGCCTTCAGGACCAAATATGGCCATTATGAGTTCCTTGTTATGTCATTTGGGCTGACCAATGCCCCCAAAAACTTTCATGCACCTGATGCACAACATATTTCGGCCTTATCTTGATACTTTCTTCATTGTGTTCATTGATGACATTCTGGTATATTCTAGGTCCCAGGAGGACCATGAGCAGCACTTGAGGACCGTGCTTCAGACATTGAGGGAGAAGAAGTTTATGCCAAGTTTTCTAAGTGTGAATTTTTGTTTGATTCTGTGGCATTCCTAGGCCACGTGGTGTCCTCGGATGGGATCAAAGTATATCCGAAGAAGGTGGAGGCGGTTCAGAGTTGGCCCAGACCGTCCTCAGCTACTGAGATCCACAGTTTCCTTGGTTTAGCTAGGTATTATCGCCGCTTTATAGAAGGATTTTCATCCATTTCAGCGCCTATGACCAGACTGACCCAGAAGGGTGCATCCATTATATGGACTGAGGAGTGTGAGGAGAGCTTTCAGAAGCTCAAGACAGCCCTGACTACAACTCATGTGTTGGTTTTGCCTACCGGTTCCTGATCCAATACGGTTTATTGTGATGCTTCGAGGATTGGCTTGGGAGCGGTGTTGATGCAGGACGGTAGGGTGATTGCCTACGCGTCCAGGCTGTTGAAGGTCCATGAAAAAAACTACCATGTTCATGATCTCGAGTTGGCTGTGATTGTTCACGCCCTGAAGATATGGCGTCATTATTTATATGGGGTTCCCAGCGAGATATTAACGGACCACCGGAGTTTGCAGCACATATTCAGGCAGAAGGATCTAAATTTGCGCCAGCGTAGGTGGTTAGAGTTGCTAAAGGACTATGACATAACTATATTATACCACCCGGGGAAGGCCAATGTGGTGTCCGACGCCTTGAGTCGCCGGGCGGAGAGTTTGGGGAGTTTGGCATAACTTCATTCAGCTGAGAGGCCTCTAGCCTTCGATGTTCAGTCCTTATCCAGTCAGTTCGTGAGATTGGATGTTTCTGAGGCTTGTCGAGTATTAGATTGTGTGGTTGCTCGATCTTCCCTTCAGGACCGCATCAGGGAGCGCCAGTATGATGATCCCCACCTTTTGGTTCTTCAGGATAGAGTCTGGCGGGGTGACGTCAGAGATGTGACTATAGGAGATGATGGGGTGATGAGGATGCAGGGTTGTATCTGTGTTCCCAACGTAGATAGGCTTCGGGAGTTGATTCTTGAGGATGCCCATAGTTCGTGGAATTCCATCCATCCGGTACCGCGAAGATGTACCAGGATCTAAGACAGACTATTGGTGGCGAAGGATGAAGAAGGATATAGTAGAGTTTGTAGCCAAGTGTCTCAACTATCAGCAAGTCAAATGTGAGCATCGGAGACCGGGAGGGTTACTTCAGTAGATTGAGCTTCCAGAGTGGAAGTGGGAGCGGATCACCATGAAATTTGTGGTTGGACTTCCTCGGATTTTGAGGAAGCATGATGCTATTTGGGTGATTGTGGATCGGCTGACAAATCAGCCCATTTCCTTCCAGTACTAACTACATATTCATCGGAGAGGTTGGCTGAGATTTATATCAGAGAGATTTTTCGCCTCCACGGTATTCCAGTATCCATCATTTCAGACAGAGGTACACAGTACACTTCACGGTTCTGGAGAGCTGTTCAGCAGGAGTTAGGCACCAGGGTAGAGTTGAGCACAGCTTTTCACCCTCAGACGGATGGGTAGTCCGAGCGCACGATTTAGATACTCGGGGATATGCTCCATGCCTGTGTGATGGATTTTGGAGGGTCATGGGATTGATTCTTGCCTCTTGCATATTTTGCTTACAACAACAACTACCAGTCCAGCATTCAGATGGCGCCATATGAGGTATTGTATGGTAGGCCGTGCAGGTCTTTCGTGGGATGGCTTGAGCCAGGTGAGGCCCGATTATTGGGTACATACTTGGTTCAGGATACCCTGGACAAGGTGAAGGTGATTCAAGAGAGACTTCGCCCAGCTTTGTCCAGGCAGAGGAGCTATGCAGATTGGAAGGTTCATGACTTGGCATTTACGGCTGGTGACCGAGTTTTGCTTCGGGTATCTCCTATGAAGGGCGTCATAAGGTTCGGGAAGAAAGGAAAGCTGAGTCCAAGATTCATTGGCTCTTTCGAGGTGTTGCGACATGTTGGGGAGGTTTCTTATGAGCTAGCCCTGCCTCCCAACCTAGCAGGGCTTCATCTGTTTTTCCACGTCTCCATGCTACGGAAGTATCACGGTGACCCGATTCATGTCTTGGATTTCATCTCAGTCCAATTGGACAAGGATCTATCATATGTTGAGGAGCCTGTGGCTATATTGGACACATAGGTCAGAAAGCTCAGGTCAAAGGATATTGCCTCAGTAAAGGTTCAATGGATGGGTCAGCCAGCCAAGGAGGCGACTTGGGAGACCGAGCAGGATATGCTGAGTCGGTACCCTCATCTTTTCCCAGCTCCATGTATGTTTTTATGCTCGTTCGAGGACGAACGATTTTCTTAAGAAGGGGAGGATGTAACGACTCGGCCAGTCGTTTTCAGAATTTGCGCCCCGATCCCCTGTTTACCATTTCCCCCATGTATATTTATGTTATTGGAACTTGTTGGTGCGTTGAGTGATGAAATCCGGGGTGATTTTTGACACATAGTCCATAAATATGGATTTTAGCTGTAGAAATCTGGCCGTAGCTAGAGCTTTGTGAAGTCGGATATGGAATGGAATTTCGTCGACTCCGTTAGCTTCGGTGGGTAATTTTTGGGTTAGGAGCGTACTCGAAATGTGTTTTCGAGGTCGGTTGTGGATTTAGGCTTGAATTGGCGAAAGTTAGAAATTCGGCGATTTCGGCCGATAGGTGAGATTGTGATATCAGACTCGGAATAGATTTCCGAAAGCGACAGCAGGTCCGTAATGTCGTTTATGACCTATGTCCAAAATTTGAGGTAATTCGGATGAGTTTAGACGTGTTTCGGCATCAGATGTGAAATTCTAGAAATTTCCTAAGTTCTTTGGCTTGAATCTATGCATAATTGATGATTTTGATGTTACGAGATGTGTTTTAAGGCTATAATAAGTTTGAATAAGGTATTAGGGTTGGTTGAGGTCCCGGGGGCCTTGGGTGTGTTTCGGGTGCCCAAACGAGCATATTTTTGGCCTAAGTCCTTTGCTGGTTTTCTGGTTTTACAGCAGCAGATAAGTGTTCGCTGCGATCGCGTGAACTAGTCCGTGATCGCGTAGTTTTAGATGGAGGTGGTCAGCGATTGTGCTTTGTGATCGCAGAAGTCCAGCCGCGATCGCATTGTTCTAGTCAGTTGGTCTCTGTGATCGCACGCCCATGATCGCGATCTCGTAAGGTATACTGAGGCTGGGGGAGGTGCAGTGTTTTACTCTATGCGGTCGCGTGGCCTCAGTCGCGGTCGTATTGTTGTGGGATTAGAAGGTTTGCGATCACAGACCTTTAATCGCGATCATGATGAAGGAATTCCAGGCGCGTTTTTCATTACTCTCCGCGATCGCGACTCATTGTACGCGATCGCATAAGGCATATGCCTCGGCAGAATATTAAAACCCCAAATCCGACGGTTTATGCCATTTTCATATTTTTCGAATTTGAGAGCTCGGGAAGGGCGATTTTTGAAGACTTTTGCACCTGGGTAACTTGGGTAAGTGATTTCTATCCATTATAGATCAATTTTCATGATTCCAATTTTAAATCCAACCTTTAATTTCGAAAATTATGGGAAAAATGGGATGAACTTCACACACCGAACTATTAAGTTTTTGTTGGGTATTTAACCTCCGATTTGAGAGATTCTTATAAGGTTAGACCGTGAGTGAATGGGTGTCCGGAAAATATAAATTTTACCCGATTCCGAGACGTGGGCCCGGAGTACTTTTTGAGTAGCTTATAAATAATTAGCTATTTTGTTCCCTTGAAGTGATATTTACACCATGCAATCGATTTGAATAGACTTGGGCCACCCGGAGTCAGATACTCGTCGCAAGAGCTTGGTATTGAGTTGATTAACGCAATCTAGGTAAGTGGTTTGCCTAATTCTGTGTTGGGGATCTTCCCTTAGGCATTTTTTATTATGATTTTGTTATGTGGACGCCATGTATGCGAGGTGACGAGTGCGTACACGGGTCATTGTTGCTAAAATCCTTTTTTTCTCCCATGAAAACGCTCATTTTCATTCATATATTACTGTTTCCTATCTTAATTCAGTAGATAGCCTAAGTGTAAGCATGCCTACCTGTTCTGACTTGAAGTCCTCTTATTTGCTACTAGTCACATCATGCTTAGGTAGTTTTACTCTGTCCTTGCCTGTTGTTTTACCTGGATTGTTTAATTAAGCTATAATTGACATACTTCTGTTTTGCATATTTAAATTGGGACTACGGACCGAGATCCGGGAGCTTGCCCCCTGTACTGCATATCATATTTAAATTGGGACTACGGACCGAGATCCAGGAGCTTTCCCCTGTACTGAAATGCATATTTAAAGTGGGACTACGGACAGAGATCCGGGAGCTTTCCCCCTCTACTGCATAGCATATTTAAATTGGGACTACGGACCAAGATCTGGGAGCTTTCCCTGTGTACTGCATTGCACATTTACTGTTGAGATATATGATGTTCTGAGCCGAGGGCTCTCAATCTGTTATTAAACCTTTCCGTCTTTGTTAATCCTGTTATCATTGCTTATCTGTATTTCACGGTTTTAAAATCTTATATTGACTTGTTCTTACAAACTCAGTAGGGCCTCAACCTGACCTCGTCACTACTTGAATAGGGTTAGGCTTGGCATTTACGGAGTACCGAGTGTGGAGTACTCACGCCCTTTCCTACACATATTTTTCCCATGTGCAGATCCAGGTACCAGCACCCAGTTTCGTGGTTAGGAGTCGTCTACTAGCATCCAGGAGACCACGAGGTAGTTCTGCCGCGTCCGCAGAATCCCACAAGTCCCCTTCTACTCTATTATAGGCATAGAAGACTTGCATATTTTTCCGTTGTTTTATTGTATCGAGCTACAATTAGTAAAGAGCTTGTGACTATGGTGACATTCCGAGTTTCATGAAGTAAAACTGTATATGCGGAGCAGCTATGTTACATCTAATTCATATCCTTTCTGTCTTTATTTTATTGATTCTGTTATTTCCCGCAAATTCTAGGCTTACCTAGTCATAGAGACTAGGTGTCGTCACGATACCTTTCAGAGGGTAAATTGGGTCGTGACATGGTGTACTCCAGACTTGATTGAAGGCCTCGCTTCCAGGTTGACTTTGGGCCTGCCAAGGCTCCCTATAGTATAATGATTTTCATTATGTAATTCATTCGTATTGTCCTGTAATAATAATCTTTGTAAAACAGATATGGGGTTACTAGTAAAAGCTGGGAGGGATTTTTATATATATTTTTGTTGGGTTCGGGTAGAAATCATGCCTATAGGATTGTTGTGATTATAAATATGCATTACAGACCATGCCAATAGGACTTATCTCATTATTTGTAGTCCTGAATTTCACACTTGCATCCTAGAAATCCTGTTATAGGACATTTATCAATTCTGCATTAAAATCCATGTGTATGCATATTCTCAAGTCTCAATGTGCATTAGAAATCATGCATGTAGGATCTTCTTTTGGAATTAGCAAACTTGTCTAACATTCTGTTAATATCTTCGTTCACTTAGACATCATGCCTATAGGAAACACATATAAAAATCAGTCTTGACACTTAGACATCATGCCTATAGGAAGTAAGTGTAAAAATCAGTTTATGTGTTTAGATATCATGTCTATAGGAAATAATGCTTGTAATCAGTTTCAACACATAGAAAGCATGCCTATAGGATCTAAATAAATGAAATATTCCTATTAAAATCAATCATTGGTTTACAGTTTAGATACCATGTCCATAGGATTCTTTCCGGTTACCACTTAGGCAAGCATGTAGGATAATTAAAATCTTGGGTTAAAAATTGTGATTTTCTTTCTGCTTGAAATATGCCCAGATTCAGTAAGTAATAAAAAATCAGTAGGAAAACTGATGGATACTCATAGCCTCGCTTTAATAAAACTGCTATATATTCTGTTTATGCTCATTTAGATATCCTGCCTATAGGATCCTAAATCATTAAAAATCACTTGTCTGAATAACGTGAATTTTTTTGCCTATTTGTGGTGGTAAATATGAACCCCCCTTAATTGCTACTTATGTGACAGTCCTATTTGATTTTTGTTTGGCGCTTAATTTTTCTCCTTTTAAGTAACATAGGTGAGTCTAGAACCACCTTAAAATAGAGGTCCTAAACACCTCCATGGCCATAGGTAAGGGAGGGGTAGTCCATGCATAAGGTATACACTGGATACTATTAGAACGCTTAGGTAATAATTAATAAAGGGGAGGGTAATTGGGTAGTAAAGGAGATAATGAGATGTGCGCTAATGCTATGCGTAACACCTCTATTTGAGAAAGGTTAACAAGTGTTGCATAGAAGATATCCTATAGGCTGATAAACCTAGGACCCCTTTAATTTACATTTTAAAGTAATCTCTATTTGTTTTTTAAACTGTTTTATTTTCCTTTAAGGACTAATTCGCTTAAATTAAGTTTGGCTGGGACCAACCGTTGTGGACCTCAAGAGGTGCCAAACACCTTTCCCTCAAGGTAATTTCAAGCCCTTACCCAATCTCTGGTGATGTAAACCGGTTTATGAGTTATTTGCTTTAGGTGCCTTAACGCACCTTAATCTGTTAGGTGGCGACTCTTTAAATCCCATACCGCGTCGCAAAAGAAAGGGAGTTGTCCCTAAAATATGGAAACCCGGACTTCGCGAGGAAAAAGGGGGCTCGACAACATTTATTCAGCTTGAAGCATATATCTTATGTTCTTTTGCTTACCCTCGTGTATGAAATTGCATGCTCGGTATCAACTATGCACTAGCGGTTCGTGATACTACAGAGGGATTATAAGGGAGCCAGGGTTGCTCAGCCATTATTACCACGTGTCGTTCAAATTGTGGATGCAGAAGTATTGAGAGATCATTAAGTTGTGCACATGGGGCTGCAGCAGGTTCTGATATCTGGTTGATAAGTACAATCTTAAGAAGGTTTAATTAGTTGCTTAATCGTCACAATCGTGGTAGGGTCACGAGATGGATGTAGATATGAAGATCATTGGTGGTATTAGAGACTATGTGGTTTGTATGGGACTTCTATTTAGTGAAGGGTACATACTAGCAGCCAAGACATTGGAAGAAGCGATTTAACTGTCACAGGGATGGCATGCGCCAAATAAATGGCTTGTCTTATGACCAATGTTGTACGAGTGATGAAGGTTATTATTGTTGATCATTGGAATGTGTCCTATGTCTTCGCGCCACGTGAAGGGAGTCCACTATTAACAATAAGATAGTAGGGTCATCTGTTATATCAGTTTTAGCCTGAGAGGTATTTATGTGGTATTGAAAGGTTTTCCGAAACTTGTATATGATTAAGAGCTGAGATTTGTATGAGATGATGCTGGGAGTTGCGGTATTCCCGCGTCCTTAATAATTTGACATTTCAGTATCAGTGGGGTCACGAAAATAATTTCAGAATACTCGAAGTGCTTCAGTAAGTTCTTTTAATGCACCACCAACATATGGTTCCCATAATGGTTATTCCAGTTATTTTGCACTGACCCAGTATGAGCATCTGAAACTGTAGAGGAGTTGTTATCAGTACAGTGATACTAGGAACATTATGAGAGATTATCCCAGACTTGGGAGAAGCGGATTTCATCAGAATACCCATGCTACAGGCTCTATTCCAGTTACTACTCCACATGCACAGTCAGTTAGGGGTGGAGGACATGCAGGTAAATGGGCTCCCTAGAAGGGGAGGCCCGACCCGTTGATATAATTGATATGATATGGCTGAGGCCGCTACACAAATGGTATCGTTGCATTTAACATTTAATTCATAAGAGGAGCACTGCTCTTAGTTCGATTCAATTCCAACTATTGAGGTGAGACCTCCTATCATGGTCCATGTATGGTAAGTTAGTAATTTTGTACACCACTCATGTGTTTATCCCTGTTGGGAGATTTGATGGTGTTAGCCCGTGTCTAGCATTTTGTTTTGTACACTATTGTGGGATACGAGTCCAAAAGTAGTTTTCTGTTACTCACTACAGTGGGTTTTGATATAAATTCGAGATAGTTTGATTAAAATTTGTGATTTATATGCCCTATCGGTATGGGAGTTCATTTTGTGTTGTGAAATTGTTTCATGGAATTTATTTTTTTTTAAAAAGAAAGGGAATGGAAAATTTCAATTGGCACAATGTGAAAAATACTTGTGATGCAGAGCTGAGGACGAGATCCTCAAAAATTTTATATGATGTGAAATATTTAAACGGGGCTACAAGCTGCAATGGAAGTTATATAAGGACGAGGTCCTTGTGATTAAAATTTATGTGTTTAAATCCTCTCTTTATGAAATTTAAACTTATACTATAGTATTAATAAGGAGTCATGCTTGTTAGGCTTATTTGATAAATTCTTGTATGTATTTTCTATGCATATTTAGCCATATTCGTGCTGTGAATATTGAGTTTTAGCCTACGAGATGAGTGCACAGATTGCGTTAAATATGACTCGTTAATTCAGGTAAATAATTATGAGGTCTTTATGCCTCGTGTGTTGTTGTTAATGTTGTGAAAAATTTGAAATAAGGTTTTGGTTAATATGAGATTAATTGAGGATGCTGGAATTAATTATGAACAACTATTATGACCAGAGATGTGGTTATGGGAAAACGTATAATGTGTGTGTTGATACCCAATTTTTCCACAATATTTTAAAATTGCATATATACCTTCAAAAACATGCTTTAATATCAATTGGTATTTTTCTATAATTCTCCCATATTCTTATTAATTTATTTTAATTTATCCGGTATTTTATTTCTAATAATTAATTACAAAATTGCATTACAAATAATTTCAAAAGCATTTATTGATTTAATTCATTATTTAGGGTCCTACTAAGACCAAATTATTTCACAATTAGCCAAATTGGCACTCTTTGGCTATGATTGCAATAACTTTGCAATTATAGCCCAATCATATATTTTACACTATTTTATCCAGTAATTAGTCAGTTTGTATTTTTTAAATGCTAATCAGTCATTTTAATTTATTTTCTAACCATCAATTCCATTTTATACAATTAATAGATATTTTTGTAAATTATTTTATCTAATTTAATTAGGTATTTAACAGCTAGCCCCTTTTATTTCAATTATAGCCTAAAATTAGCCTAATCCCTAACCCAATTAAATAAACCAACAGACCCCCAACCCAAACCAATTCTTATCCGGCCCAACCCCAGATCAATCTG
>ML381813.1:16882-46554 GCA_005239525.1 Nicotiana knightiana
CTCTCATTTTTCCCCTCTCATACTCTCTCTCTATCTCTCTAGTTCTCTCTAGAGACCTCTGGTCTCTCGACCTCCGATGAGGTCTGTTCGTCTTCTCCGACCGCCTCTTAGTCGGAAACCATGGAATCCTCACCATCCTCAGGCCTCTTATGGCTCCTTCTCACAGATGTTGCTGTCTCTAAGGTCTTCAAGAGAACAGGGTCTACTCCCTCACACCTTTGTCCTATCTCAGGCCTTCATGGCTCGATTCCAGTAAGATTTTCCTACTTTCCGGCTAGACCCGGTGTTTTCTATACCGACTCTCTCTCTCTCTCTCTCTGGGTTCTCTCTTTGAAACCCTAACTTCTAAACTTCCGATTCTTTTAGATCTGTAACAGATCTATGCGCATTATGAGGTTTTCCTGAGTTTTATTTAAAGATTCTCCTATTTTTCGAACGATCCTTTATTTTTTCAAAAACTAGGGTTTCATGACCCCTCTTAAATGATTTTTCCATGACTTTTCAATATTATCCTAAGGTATCTATTGTATTTTAATGATTCATTCAAGTTTCTCTATCTTATATGAGTTGTTGTGTTGAAATCCCCAATTTCTAGTCCTAAACCCTACGTTCCTGATCTGTCTTTGATAATATGTTTGCATATATGTTTGCGTTTCATGAGCTTTATGATTCACTGATATTTTACCCTATGTGATTCATCTATGTCTTGGATTTTTCTTGATTTCCCGTTTATCTCACTGTTCACTCTGTAATTCATATTAATCCCTAGTTTCGTATGATTTCACTACTAGGGTTTCTGACTTGTTGCTTGTTATCTATTAAATTCATGTTAATCTCCTTTAATTTATGTTATTCATGTTCGAATCCTTGATCCTCTGTAATTTTTACTTTAGGGTTACTGATTTATTATTTGAATCCCTGATTTCTTGTGATTTGAAAACCTTTCTGATTCCTTATGGGATATTCTTATTAATTTCCGACCTTTAGCCTGTTTCTTACCTTGTTACATGGTTAATTTACTGTTAATTGATCCCTATTTCCTTAATTAAAATCTGATGAACCTAGTCTCAATTGCATACTTGTACTAGGTTGAGATTGTTTTCTTATATGTTATATGCATGGGAACTTTCCTTATTTTGTTATTTGCCTACTAGCCGTTCGAATTTAACCCCTTCAATTAGGGATATCTATGCTGATTTTACACTGTTTGAATATTCCTTTAAGCTATGTATGGTGTCTTTCCTTATTTGTTACTGACCGTTTGAATAACTCCCTTAATCATGGTAGTACTTTAGCTGATTTCACTATGATTGATACTAAGTTCCATAATTGTTGACTGATTCTGATTTTTACCTTAATTTTCACCCATCTTTCAAAAATATATATATGCATACTTTTTCTCTCATTAAAAAAGACGAATATGTTCAAAATCTCTCTCTCACAATTAAAAAGACTCTCTGCTTTTTCTTCTATGCTAACTACTACTATTCTAAGTTAGACGATTGCAAGCCAAGGCTAACCATTGTGCATCTCATACTTTCTATTTATGTTACTTCTTTCTTCACTTCACTGGTATGTTCTAATTTAGTACTCAAACCAACATGTTTCTACTACTATTGTAATTCAGCATGCTTTGCTTTTACTTATTATTCAACATGTATCTAGGATCTTGAACTCCCTATCTGCATGTTAAGTTAGGCTTTATTTGTTTATGACCAGCATGTTTCTGTATACTTAGCACCTACTTCTTACATGCCTATGACTGGTACATTAGTTTAATCATGGTCTTAGCTGTTTTGGGTGTTAATCTAACCTAATACTTTACTGTACCCCTAATTCTCTAGATCCTTAGGAGTTTCTGATTGTATGCCTATGTATGTGTTTGACTGGTACATGTCTGCCCTCACATGCTCTGTATTTGTCCCTCAAATCCCATTACCCCTGTTTGTGATTGCTGGACTATCCTTGGTCCTTTGTGTGATGTTAAGCTTCCATTTCCTTCTTCAAAACCATTTTCTTACTTACCCTTTGTCAAAATTGTTTTCTCACTTAAACCCTTTTAAAAAATAAAAATCACTCTCACATATACTCTTAGAAGTCTAAGTTCATCCCCATTAGTGGGAGCACTATTGTGGGGACCCTTTGAGTGCCTTTTGAACTCTGACACACAAGGTTGGCACTTCCCACATTGCACATGTTTAACTCTATTTTGGCTATGTCTGGGTGTGAGCACTGCCCGGGATCCCTTGAGGTCCTTCGGGAACTCTGACACACCCGGACTATGAAAATCTATGAAACACCAAAGGCATTGAGGTTTGGAAGATCTGGGCCTAATTGAAGGCTCCCTATAGAAGTAACTTATTATTTTTCATTTGGTTGTGTAATTCATAATTCCCGGCCTGTAATAATTTGTAAACAGATATTTGGGAATGGATAGTGGAAAGGGGAGGGTAGTTATATAGATTATCCATGTTAAAGGGTAGATATCATGCCTCTAGGTTTACATTTTCTTACGTGTGCACTAAAAATTCATGCTTAGGGCTGATTGTATGCGAGCATATCATGCATTAGATATCCTGTTCCTTAGGTCCATGTTTACTATTTTAGCATCCTATTATGGCATTATCATTTATCATATAGAAATCATGCTCTAGGATTAAATGTTAATATAAACCTGTTATTCATGTAAACCAATTCTAATATCGCTGTAATGTTGTGGTACACCTAGGAATCATGCTTAGGATAATAATGTGCGAATAAATAAGTCATCCTCATACTTGTTGCATAGCATGTTTAAATACTGTGACTTTATGCATTTAGAAATCCTGCCTAAGAATTCTGCATATCACCCATTCTGCATCCCTATGTGTGCATATTAGATATCATGTCTTAGGACCTCATTCAACACCTAGTTTAACTATTGATTGCATGAAAAAGGCCCTAGAAAATAGTTTCACCATGTTTCCAAACAATTGGTAATAGTTCTGTATTCTTGCAACACTAAGTGCAGCATGTTTAGGCCAACTAACTTGTAATAATTTCTTTAATAATCTGGATAATTACTGGGTGTTGTCATACGCTTAAGCAAGCTTTAGGTGTTAAATCTATTAAAACTAGAAGCTTACTTCTTTATACCTGTTGCTTGACTATTAATGGTTATAATCACTAAGAAACTGATAAAATTCATCCTTTGAATCAGTAATAAATATGCCTCACTATTGCATTCTCACCTAGACAGCATGCCTTAGGTTCTAAATTTAATAACGACTTACTTATGTCTGAGCCGTGCTATTTATGTGCATAATCTGTGGAGGAGTACTTGGGCCTCGTATCTACCCTTATTTGTTTTCCCTTATCTGAAGTCGTAATTGTCGTTATTTGTTTCTTAGAATCTTGTCCTTTAAACCTAGGGGTCAACCTAGTACTTCCTTTTAGGGTAGTAGTCCTAGCCTCCTCCAGGACTGATAGGATGGGACGGGTAATAGCACACATAGAATCCGTGACCAACACACACTTTAATTACATTCACGGGGTGGGAAGGGTAGAATATGGATATGATGACCGGTGCGCTAATACCACGTGTAGCCCCTCTTTGAGGAGTGATTACCGGATATTCCATTGATGTGATCCATATTATTATAAACCTAGGACACCTGTATACGCTAGTTCATAATCATCTCTACTGTTTTCTAAACATCTATATGCTTAAGACTTAAATCTCCTTTTATCTGAGCCTTTACTTGTTATTTGCTAGTGGTACAAATTCACGAAACAATTTGGCCGGGAACAACACTTGTGGATCCTGAGGGGTGCCTAACACCTTCCCCTTAGGATAATTTCAAGCCCTTACCCAAATCTCTGGTTAGCAATGAAGTTATAATTGAACCCCTTAGGTGCCCTAACGCACCGTTAAAATCGTTAGGTGGTGACTCTTCAAAATATGCAAACCTCTTTCCCAACAGGAAAGAGTTGTCCCAACCAATGTCATAAACCCGATATTCCACTAGGGAGAGGAAAAAAGGGGGCGCGACAGTGTGTAGGCATGAAATTTCTACAGCCAGTTGTGGTTATATGAAAATAAAGCCTTTTTTTTATTTTGTTGAGTGTAAGAAATTAGCTTTAAAGCTTATGAATGAGGATAAAAGAAATAATCTCGATTGAGATGGCGTTGTTGGATCCATGTTACATTTGTGGTGAAGTAGAATCACCCTTGGGTATGCGTGTAATTCACTCAGTAAATTAATGTCCTCAGAAAGATTCTTGGCACGTTCGATGACGAACATATGTTTTAACAAGGGGAAAATGTAATGACCCAACTTTTTGTTTTAAGAATTTACGCCCCGTTTAGTGACTTAAGGTCCCGAGAAACTTCATAATATGTATTATGACCTGCGTGTACAGTCGAATTTGGTTTTCGGAAGATTCGGAATTTAATTGAAAGAACAACTCTCATTTTTGAAGCTTAAATGAAAAGAGTTGACCGGAGTTTGACTTTTGAGCAAACGACTCCGGAATGGAATTTTGATGATTTCAATAGTTTTGTATGGTGATTTCATACTTGGGCGTATGCTCGGATTTGGGTTTGGAAGTCCGTAGGACAATTCGACGTATTTTGGCAAAAGTTGGAAAATAGAAGATTTTTGGAAAGTTTGACCGGGGAGTTGACTTTTGATATTGGGATCGAAATCCGATTCTGGAAATTGAAACAATTCCATTATGTGATTTATGACTTATGTGAAATATTTGTGGTCAACCGAAATTGATTTGATAGGTTTCGACATCGAATGTAGAATATGGAATTTGTTAGTTTTGAATAGGCTTGAATTTGGGTGCGATTCGTGTTTTAGTGTTGTTCAATGTAATTTGAGGCATCTACTAAGTTCGTGTGATATTATGAGACTTGTTATACTTGGTTGGGGTCCCATAGGGATTGGATGAGTTTTGGAAGAGTTTTTGGAGGAGTTTGGTGTTTTGAGCATAAGCATGTAATGATCCAAAGGTCCATTTTTAGTTCTAGAGATCATAATTCTATTTCGAGACTTCCGAGAGTTTGATAATGAATTATAGGAATGATCTGGAAAGTTTTGTCTAATTTCATCAAAACGCGATTGGGTTTTTAGCACGAAACATGAGTTAATTGTTTAAAGAGTGAAATTGATATCACATTAAGAAAATGAGCTCCTAATTGAGTTTCTATTGAAGGACTAGGTTCGTATTATTTTTTGTGACTCATAGGAACAAGAATCGTCGAATTCCGAGTTCGTATGGTGGAGTTAGAGCGTTTTTAGTGAATATAAATATTGCTGGTGCAACGGGATCTGGTGCGCACCGTTAGCGACCAGATTTGGCACTTTTAGCGACGCAAATTGCGCTTTAACCGACTAGAATCATGTTTTTATTGAGCAGCCTTGTTGTTTTTGCTATTTCAATATTTTTGGACGAAATAAACGCGGCTTGTGGCGATTTTTGAGCTAGAAATCATGGAAAATCTTGAGGTAAGTCACTTGTGATTATTTCTATTCCATAATATTGAATTATCATCGAATAATCCGACTAAATTACATGTTTTGAGGTGTAAATCGGGGATTTGGACCTAGGGATTTGAAAATAAGATTTGAGGATTTAGAGGCCGAATTGTTATTTGAATTTAGTAATTTTGGTATGGTTGGACTCGTGGTTAAATGGGCATTCATATTTCGTAACTTTAGTTGGATTACGAGACGTGGCCCCACGAGGAAAAGGTCTACTATTGGATTGAGATAGCATGATTTGAGGTAAGTATCTTGCCTAACCTTGTGTGGAGGAATTTACCCTTAGGCATTGAGTCTTATGTGAAAATTGTGTGATTGAAAATCATGTACGCGAGGTTACGAGTACGTACTTGGTTTATATGTGCAAATTATATCGCTTAAGATTCATAGACACCCTTATGTATTAAATTGGAAAATTGTTGGAACTTATTAAATTCCTTATTTGTCATGCCTCATTCCTTGTTTGCCGAGGCTGTTTTTATATGATAATTTTGTGTGGTGATTTCCACTTGACCTTTATGTGAACTCAATGTTTGTTTGAGAAGCCATCTTTATGGAAAATACTTTCTTTATTGATTTTATCTATAGATAATTTAAATGGGAAATTTAGTTAATAAGATGAATAAATCAATTCATTTTCTAAAGTTGTGATTTAAAATAGGTGTTGTTCCTTGATCAATTACCTTTTAGTTCATGTTGTTTAAAACTTTGTATTTAATTATCTTATTGAGGCAAAGTGTCAAATTGTAAAATATTATTCGGTCGAGTTGTTCACCCCCTGAACATTTTGTTAAGATGTTGTGCACATTATGGTCAAGCCGTGGACTCCTTATTGTGGAAAATAATGTTATTCTTGATTTCTGTGGCAAGTTATAATATTTGAGAACTTGAGGTGTAAATTGTGATATGTTGTGATATTTGAGCACTTGAGGTGTAACTTGTGAAATGTTGTGATATTTGAGCACTTGTAGTGCCCCTGTTGATGCATATTTACTTTTGGGATGATGAGGCGGTACCTCGGGATAACCCCCTGTCTTGCATATTTACTTTTGGAACTACGAGGTCGTACCTCGGGAGCTCCCCTTGAATTGCATATTTACTTTTGGGACTACGGGGCGGTTCCTCGAGATCTCCCTCTTTCTTGCATATGTACTTTTGGGACTCCGATGCGGTACCTCGGGAGATCCCCCTGTCTTGCATATTTACTTTTGGGATTGCGCGGCGGTACCTCGGGAGCTCCCCTGTCTTTCATATTTGCTTTTAAGACTACGAGGCGGTACCTCGGGAGCTCCCCTATCTTTTACTTTTGGGACTACAAGTCGGTACCTTGGGAGATGCCCCTGTCCTGCATATTTACTTTTAGGACTACGAGGCGGTACCTCGGGAGATCTTCCTGTCTTGCATATTTACTTTTGGGACTACGAGGCTGTGATGACCCAAAAAGTCATACTTAAAAATCTCTTTTTGTCTCACCTCGTTTTGCGTGCACATCCATGGCGTATATCCGGGAAGCTTTTATGTGAAAAATGAAAAAATGCTAAATTAGCCTGAATATTAAATTTAAGTTGACTTTGGTCAACCTTTTGGGTAAACGGACCCGGACCCGTGATTCGACGGTCCCGCAGGGTCCGTAGGAAAATATGGGACTTGGGCGTATGCCCGGAATCAAATTCCGATGTCCCAAGCCCGAGAAATGAATTTTTGAAAGAAATTGATTTACTGAAAATATAATAGTTTTTGGAAATTAGGTTATATGTGAAATTTATGGTATCGGGCCCGAATTTTGGTTCCGGAGCCCGGTACAGGTTTAGTATGATGTTTGAGTTGTGTCTGTAAAATTTGGTAAGAAAGGGAGGTCATTTGACATGATTTGGACCCGTTGTTGTGAAATTTGATACTTTGGATGTTTTGGAAATTTTCTTGGATTTTAATGCTAAATTCGTTGTTTAATATGTTAATTTGGCGATTTGATCGCACGAGTAAGTCTGTAGGATGATTTTGAGGTTGTGCTTATGTTTGGTTAGGATCCCCGAGGGTTCGGGTGAGTTTCAGGTAGGTTCTGGGGTGTTTAGAGTTGAAGAATTACTGCTGGTGCACCAGTTCTGGTGTGCCCGCACCCGCGAGCCTTGGGCCGCAAGTGCGAGACCGCAGGTGCGGATAACAACCGCAAGTGCGGTCCAGCCCCATCCAGCCCAATTTCGCATGTGTGGCACAATCTTCGCAGAAGCGGTTTCTGCAGGTGCGGCCCTCAGTGGCCTAGCCCATTTCCGTAGGTGCGATGGATTTTCTGCACCTGCGAAAGCGCAAGTGCGACCCTGGCACCGCAGGTGCGAGGGTCGGGCAATGTTTAAGTTAGATGTTTCACCCGATTTCATTTTCATTTTCATTTCTTCACCAAAATAGGAGACCAAGGGTGATTTTCTCAAGAGAGTTTCTTCCCAAATCGTAGTTAAGTGACCCCAAACTAGTTTCTTTCAACTTCCTAATGTTTTTGATCAACTTTTATCAAGAATTCTAGGGTTTTAATGGTAGAAAATTGGGGATTTGGGTAGAGTTAGGGATTTTTGAATAATTGGAATTTAGAACTTGTTTTGAGGTCAGATTTCAAGACTAATTACATATTCGAGCTCGTGGGTGAATGGATGATCGGGTTTTGGTCTGAACCTTGTGTTTTTACCAAGCGGGCCCGGGGTCAATTTTTAACTTTTGGGAAGAATGATGTAAAACCTATAATTAAGCGTTGGGATGGAATTTTTTGGCATTTATTGATGTTATTGAGTTGAATGTGTTTATATACAAGTGAATTGGAGTCAAATTCAAAAGGGAAAGCAGTAATCGAGGCTTGAGTTTGGTCGTGGAATTTGAGGTAAGTGTTTGGCTTGACCTTAGCTTGAGAGAATAGGTGTCGTGTCCTATTTGTTATGTCTAAGAATCATGTTCGACATATATGTGAGGTGACGAGTACCTATACGTTGGTGTCAAGCATGCCCGTCAGTCGATTGTTGTGAATTATGTAGTTTTTCATAAGTAATATTTGGGTTTCACTTTATTGTTATCTATGTGGGTGGAAATTCCTTGATATTGAATAGCGTTGAGTATTAGTTTCGGTCGAAGATTCTTATGTGAAGTTATGCACTAAGTGAGATTGAATATAGTTGTTGACTCTCTTCCCAGGATGGTATTAATTCTATTGTTGACTCCCTTGCCGGGAGGTTATGGTTTATTTCCATTTACTCCGTTATATTATTCCTTGTTGGATTGCTATCATTTGATGTGTTTGGGTGAGGAAGAGTGTAAAAGCATGAAGGGTGATGTTGTGCGTGAGATTTTGAGTGAATAATAATGCACGAAGGGTGATGCCATGCCGATATTGTGATTGTAAAATCACGAAGAGTGATGCCGTGCCATGATATGAGAGATAATGAACGAAGGATAATGTCGTGCCATGATATTGTCAGGTAAAAGCACGAAGGGTGATGCCATGCTAAATATATTGATTCTGATGGTGAGGACGAGGTTAAAAGCACGAAGGGTGATGCCCTGTACTTGTTTTCACATTACTATTCCGTTGCTTAAATTGATATCTTGTCACGACCCAAATTTCCCTCCGTTGGGTATCGTGATGGCACCTAGTCTTAGGGACTAGGTAAGCCTAACATTTACACTGAACAACAACAATAATAAAGGAATTGTAAAAATTTCGAAATAGGAGGAGGTGTAGATCTCCGATTGGAAGGTTTGAGCCGGGTGAGGCTAGACTCTTGGGGTACAGACTTGGTGCAGGATGCTTTAGATAAGGTGAAATTGATTCAGGAGCGGCTTCGCACGGCGTAATATAAGAAGAAGAGCTACGCGGATAGGAAGGTCCGTGATGTATCTTTCATGATTGAGGAGAAGGTTTTGCTGAAGGTATCACCCATGAAGGGTGTTATGAGGTTTGGTAAGAGGGGCAAGTTGAGCCCCGGTTCATTGGGCCTTTTGAGGTGCTTCAAGGGATAGGAAAGGTGGCTTATAAGCTTGCCTTGCCACCCAACTTGTCGAGTGTGCATCAAGTGTTTCATGTTTCCATGCTCCGGAAGTATATTGTTGATCCATCCCATGTTTTGGAGTTTGGCACGGTTCAGCTGGAGGGTGATATGACTTATGATGTGGAGCCGGTTGCTATTTTGGATCGGCATGTTCGAAGGTTGAGGTCAAAGGACATAGCTTCGGTAAAGGTGGAATGGAGAGGGCAGCCTGTGGAGGAGGCCACCTGGGGGACCGAGCAGCAGACACAGAGCAGATATCCATACATATTTGAGACTCGAGGTATGTTTCTAGACTCGTTCGAGGATGAACGTTTGTATAAAAGGGGGAGGATGTAACGACCCGATCGGTCGTTCCGAGAGTTATAGCCCCGTTTCCCCCATTTCTGCTTCTTTATGTGTTATTCAGCTTTATTTTTTTTGCATCGGGTTGGTTGGTTCGGGTCTGGGGTGGTTTTGGAGTAGAATGAGACATTTAGTCTCTATTTGAGAAGGTTAAGTTGGAAAAGTCAACCGGATGTTGACTTATGAGTAAACGATCTCGCATGGGATTTTTTTGGTTTGGATAGTTCCGTTAGGTGATTTTGGACTTAGGAGCGTGTTCGGAATGTAATTTGGAGGTCCGTGGTAGAATAAGGCTTGAATTGGCAAAATTGGAAATTTAGTGATTTCCGGTCGGCAATGCAAAATTAGGTATCGAGGCCGGAATTGATTTCTGAAAGATGGAATAGGTTCGTTCTGTCATTTGTGATGTGTGTGCAAAATTTTAGGTCATTCGGAGGTGATTTGATAGGTTACGACATCATTTTGAGATTTCGAAAGTTTAGAAGTTCTTAGGCTTGAATCATAGGGTAATTTGGTGTTTTGATGTTGTTTTGAGTGATTCGAAGGTGAGATTAAGTTCGTATGATGTTTTCGGACTTGATGGTATTCTTGGTTGAGGTGCCGCGGGCCTCGGGTTAGTTTCGGGTGCTTAACAGCTCATTTTTTGACTATGCATAATGGTTGATAACTACTGGTGTAATTTTTTGGTTTCCTTATACGCGATTGCGTGGGTAGGTCAGCGATCGCGTAGGCTTATTTAGAGCAGAGGCGAGTTTTTTCTATGTGATCGCTCAGTTTGGAACGCGATCGCGTGCATTTGTGAAGATGTGCCTCGCGAACGCGTGGCCAATGTCGCGTTCGCGTAGAATTAATCGAGTTGTGAGGAGGTGAGGTGAATTGCTCTATGCGATCGCGTAGGTTGGAGAAGCAGTGGTCCACGATCGTGTGGGTAGTTCCGCGATCACGTAAGGTTAATGTGTGGGTAGTCCATTTTTATGCTTCGCGATCGCGAGGAAAATTCCGCGATCAAGATGAAGGTATATCTGGGTAGATTTGAAAGATTCAAACGAGGGTTTCGAGTTTATATCATAAAATTGAAGTGGGAGCTCGATAGAAGGCAATTTTTTGAAAGATTCTTGCGTGGGTCTTTGGGGTAAGTGATTTTTATCTAATTTTGGTCAATTCCATGATTATGCCTTTAATTTCATCCTTTAATTTGTGATTTGGCGTGGAAAATTGGGGAAAATGAGGAAGAATTCTTGAGTTGGATTTTGGGGGTTTTGAATGGGATTTTGTTATTGGACTGGAGCAAATTTGGTATGGTTAGACTCGTTAGTGAATGGGCTTTCAAGTTTTGTACTTTTTTTCGGATTCTGAGACGTGGTCCCACGGGCCGGGTTAGAGCCGAATTCGAGATTTTGGGGTAATTTGATAGTTTTTCTTATAGGATTCATTCCATTAGCATATATTGATAGTAATATACTGATTTTGCTTATATCCGGAGCATTTGGAGGCCGAGTCGAGAGGCAAGAGCATCACGGGTTAGAGATTTGACCGGTTTTAGATAAGTAACGCTTCCAAACTTGGTTCTGAGGGTTCGAAACTTTGACCTATGTGTTATGTGATTAGTATTGAGGTGACGTAGACGCCAAGTCACGGGCGTGTGGCGTGCACCGTAAGAATTGTGTCCTGGTTCATTCCATGGCACTGCTTAGTGACCCTTTCTTGCTGACATCCGTGTTTCTATCATGTGATTAAGTAAATGTGATGTAAATCATGCTAGATATCCTGTTAGGGCTTCACGTCGATACTTTTGAGACCCGAGTGGTCATTTCTTGCTATCATCTCATTAGTTTCATTGATATTCTGTACTCAGTCTTATTCATGCATATCATATCATGTCACAGTCTTAGTTGTTATTATTTGGCACATCATATCATTGTTTGGGGTTAGTTTCATGGCATTGTGAGCCCGTGTGTGTGAGACTGGAGAGTGATGAATGATTGAGGCCGAGAGCCTGATTATGAGTGACAATTATGGGATCGGGCTGCACGCCGGAGTGGTTATGTTGATGATTGTTATAGCGCTTGGGTTGTAGGATCCCCTCTCGGGTCTGTAACCCACCCCCAGTGAGCGCAGATGATATTTTGAGGGATGGATCTTCCCTGGGCATGGATCTTGTCCGAAGTATTTATACCTGGAGATGGATCTTCTACATAGGGCTATAATAGCCTTCCTCAGTATTGAGCGACTGTTGTCAGCGATGTGTATATATTCTGGAATAGATCTTCCCTGGGCCGGGTGGCCATATACAGTACCGAGTGGTTGAGCAATTAAGAGTGGAGGTACATGGTACATTTTCATGCATTTTGTTCATTGGAAATTAGAGATATGCTATGATTATTACTTTACATTGTTCAGATATGAATTTACTTTACTTCTTGAGCATAATACTAGAATGTAAAGCATGCCTACTTTACTGCACAATTTAATTCTGCTTATTTGTTGAGGTTTAGTCCGTCACTAACTCTCAGTCCATAGATTGGACTTGTTACGTACTGAGTTGGTGTACTCACGTTACCTCCTGTACCTTGTGTGCAGATTCAGGTATCTCAGGCCACGGTAGCGGTTGTTGACTATTCCAGTCGTGGACTTTCATCGGAGATAGCGCGGT
This sequence comes from Nicotiana knightiana, assembly GCA_005239525.1. Lineage (NCBI taxonomy): Eukaryota > Viridiplantae > Streptophyta > Magnoliopsida > Solanales > Solanaceae > Nicotiana > Nicotiana knightiana. Next base: position 29,437 of record ML381813.1, read on the forward strand.
AGCTGCCTGGCGATCGAATTCATGCCTTTATCCTTCCTTATCTCCTTTTTTGTGTAATTTGGCAATTCTCAGACTACGTTAGTCTTGCTATATTTCAGAACAGTTGTAGTATTTTCTCATGACTTAGTCACACCTGATGTCGGGCTTTCATTTTCCGCATTTTTGGGTTGAGGTTATCTCTTTTATGACATTTCAGATTGAAAAAGGCTATTATTTAACTTTTAATTTAATATCCAATTTGTTTGGGAGTGTGTCGGTTTGCCTATTTACACTATGGGTGCCATCATGACCGGGTTGGTTTTTGGGTCGTGACATTGTTGAGGTTACAAATTATAAGTTATTAAAACCTATAGACATGATCTCTAAGTGATCTATGCAATAAGGGAGAGTGAAAACCATTGAGAATGCTCATAATCATTCGTGTTTAATCATATAGGCATGCATTCTAAGCGAGTGGCAGTATTTTAGCTAAGTTCTAATAATTGGTAGTTTAAAATTGATTTTTTATAACACTTCGTCCTAATAGGCGTATTTTCTAGGCGAGCGATAAATATAACAACAGTTGATGGATCCGTTAAGAACCTGTAGACATGATATCTAGATGAAGACCAGTAGCACATAAGCTAGTATGATCCTATAGGCATGTTTTCTAATGCTGCAACGATACAAATTGAAGGGTAGTTAATGACATTTATTTCCTATAGGCATGATATCTAATGAACATGCTGCAGTAAACATAGGAATAAATTGGGTACTTAAGCTTATGCTTTGATAATAAACAAGTTGTGTAAGTGTGTGATTTCTCTAATGTCATGATTTCTAATAGTGTACATGGAAATCTGAATAGCATACATGGAAGATTGGATAAAAATAACAACTAAGTCATACGAACCCTATAGGCATGTTTTCTACCCTTTATGCAAACATTAGAATATACTCGTGTCCCCAAATTGCACTAATACCCCAATTGTTTAATACAAAATTAGTGCAGACCAAATGAGGAATATAAACATAAATATTACATAAGAAACTATACTAGGCCTACAGCAGGCCCAAAAGATACCCAATATCTCCTGGGCCTTTAGCAGGCTCCTCTTCGCAAATAACATGCCCAGATCCAAACAGGACTACGCCCATCAGCACATCCCAAAAGTCATAGAGCAACTCAAACCAAACCAAACAACCACGAATTGACCATATGACGTAGAAATTAATTACACAACAAACTTCGAAGATTACACAAAAAATGTGAAGGAAAACTAATGGCCAGGGACAACTCAAATTTCCAGAAGCAAAGAAAGTGATCGAGGAGCCTCAAATCCCAGTGTGTCAGCGTTCACAAGGGCCTCAAATGGACCCTGAGCAGTGCTCACACTAGGGAGATCAATAGAGAGAGTTTTGGTGGACTTGGCTTTCAGCGGGCCAAAAGTGATAGGTTCAGAATAGTGTAGGTAACAAATAAGAGTGAAAGAACAGTGATTAAATGGATGGATGATTCATCACAAATTAATTTAAAGGGTAATTAATAAATAATTGAACAATTTAAAAGCAAGAAAATCAATTTTAAAGCTTTAAAATTATGAAAAGTTATGGAAAATGCTTGCATAAATCTTGTAAATTGAATAATGATGCAAAATGATATTTTAAAAGTATATATACTTATTTTAAAAGAACGAGGGCAAAATTGGGTATCAACAGTTGCCCCACTTTACCCGGGAATGATGAAAGAGTTGTCGGGTAAATAAAATTATGACCAATTTTGGCCGATCAGTGGGAATGATGTGATTTGAAACCCTAGTTCCTGAGTTGCCTACATATCATTGGTGTTACGGGAATCAGGCCGTGTGTAGTTCTGGATCCAACGATGAACGAAGCTGATGGAGTTATTATGAGAGTGGTCGCATGTTTCGAAAAGGTTTTTTGGGTAGGATAGTATCGTAAGCAGAGTTATGAACGTGGATTTGAAACGTTACAGATGTGTCACAAGGTAGAATCTAAACGGTCACAAAGTAAAAAGAAGGTAATTACTGGTAGTTGGGTACGTTTGAAACAATTAAAGGATGTCAATTTTATGAATGGAAACGGGAGTGAAGATTTCTCCCGTTTGTAGAACGGTTACCTTCTAGATTACCTACAAAACTTAAAATGTGATGCATGTGAATACATACATATATATATATATATATGTATATATATATATATATATATATATATATATGGGGGTTATTGAGACAAATTAACCGTGATGCAAGTTCCCTTTGGACCATGAAGGCTGTCTTTGGACGGTGAGGATGATGTACTTAGACCATGATGTCCTGGGCCATAAAGTGTATGGTAAAGGATTCGCAGGCCATGAAATGGTGTCCTCGGGCCATGAGGATGGTGCCTCTATACTATGACGCCTTTGAATAGTGATGTACAATTTTGAGAGATCCTTAGGCCATGGAATGGTGTCTCCCGGCTATGAGGATGATGCCTTCGGTCTATGACACCTTTGGACAAAATGGCGATGTTTCAACCCATGACATGCAAAGATATTATGTCTGGTCATGTACGAGGACGAGACAAGACAAGGCTTAGTCTTGTGGGAGATGGGGGTAGAGCTTAGCCCTAGGCGATCAAAAAGATAGTGCTAGGTCTTAGGTAGCGTAGTAGAGATAATATCTAGTCTTACGCAAGGAAAGGCAATGCTTAGCCTTATGCGACTTAGGGATGTAGTGATTAGACTCATGCAAGAAGAGGAGACAATGCTTAGTCTCATGCAGGAAAAGGCAGTGCTTAGCCTGATGCAATTAAGGAGGCAGTGCTTAGCATCATGCAAGAAGAGGAGGCAATTCTTAGTCTCATTCAAGGAAAGACAATTCTTAGCCTTATGAAGTTAGGGAGGCAGGGATTATCCTTATGCAAGAAGAGGAGGCAATGCTTAGTCTCATGCAGGGGAAGGTAGTGCTTAGCTTATGCAATTAGGGATGCAGTGCTTAGCATCATGCAAAAGAGGAGTCAATGCTTAGTCTCATACTAGGAAAGGCAGTTCTTCGCGTTATGCAATTAGGGAGGCAGTGCTTATCCTCGTGCAAGAAGAGGAGACTATGCCTAGTTTCATGCAGGAAAATGAGACAATTCTTAGTCTCATGCAAGGAAAGGCAATGCTTAGCCTTATGGAGGTGGGGCTTAGCCTCATTCAAGAAGAGGAGACAATGCTTAGTCTCATGCGAAGAAAGGCAATTCTTAGCCTTATTCAGTTAGGGAGGCATGTCTTAGCCTCATTTAATAAGAGGAGACAATTCTTAGTCTCATGCGAGGAAAGGAAATGCTTATCCTTATGCAGTTAGGGAGGTAGTTCTTAGCCTCATGCAAGAAAACCGATGAGAGAGAGAGAAGTATTTCTTAGCTGGATGTGTTTGCGTTTGGTGACTTGTCGTCATGAAGGTAGTGATTTGTTGTGTGTATGTATTAGCGAATGTTTTGTGTTTATCGTGCCTGCATTCAAAGAAAAACTGTGAGTTTGCGATGGGAAGTTTGGTTCGTGTTCTCGACTCCTTGCTTTGGCTTCTTGCCTTGAGGTCCTGCTTTAGTCACCTTCGGTAACCTTTGGTTGTCACAGAGACAAAGTTTTCGAAAATATGTATCTATTCGACAAATTATTTGCAAAAATAGAGTTGTTTGAAATGTATTGTAGTATGTAGGATCAAATAATTTAGATGAACCAGTGATTGTGACACATTTTGGAGACACTACAACCTCCCTGCCTTAGAATTTTGAGCCCCCTCAAAATTCTTCCCTAGTTTAAATGCAATACTTTTGGCTATTCCACATATGATGAAGTCGGCTGAACTTGCGATCTTGCCCCCGTTCTGATCATGTAAAATGAAGGTTTTATTAAGATGTGACCGAACCCACAAGGTTTCCTACGTATCCTCTCTTAAACAGGAATCAGGTCAAGCGTAGTTCAATTACATCAATGTAAACAATCCTAAACATAGTATCTCTTGACTACGTCTGAGTTGATATGTTTTGGACAAATCTCTCCGTCCATTTATGCAAGTATGAGTGCTCCTCTTGTTAATACTCGATGAACCATGTAAGGCCTTTCCAGTTAGGTGAGAATTTCCCATTGGCTTTATCCTGATGCAAAAAGATTCGCTTTAGCACCAACTTCCGCAGTGTGAATTGCCTTTCTCTGACCTTTTTGTTGAAAGCTCAAACCATTCTGTTCTAGTAGAGTTGATCGTGACATACTACATTCATTATTTTTCCATCTATGATAGTCAGTTGTTCATAACAACTTTGTACCCATTCTACATCGCTGAGTTAGGCTTCTTGTATGATTCTTAGAGAAGGGATTTCTACTTCGGTAGGAATAACAACCTCCATACCATAGACCAGTAGGTAGGGAGTTTCCCTAGTTGATATGCGAATAGTGGTACGATACCCCAACAGAGAAAATGGAAACTTCTCGTGCCATTGCTTGTAATTGTCTAGCATTTTCCTTACTATATTCTTGATGTTCTTGTTAGCGGCCTCTACATCTCCATTCATTTGTGGATGGTATGATGTGGAATTCTTATGCTTGATCTTGAAAGTTTCACACATGGCCTTCATTAGATGACTATTAAGATTGGCGATATTGTCTGTGATGATTGACTATGGCACTCCGAACCGACAAACAATGTGATCCCAAAATAAATCTATGACGACCTTCTTAGTTACAGCTTCGTAAGATGCGGCTTCAACCCACTTTGTGAAATAGTCTATGGCCACTACAATGAACTTATGCCCATTTGAATCAACGAGTTCGATTGGACCGATGACATCCCTGCCCCAAGCGGAGAAAGACCAGTCTGCACTTGTTGCATTGAGTTCATTGGGTGGCATTCGTATCATATCAGCATGTATATGGTATTGGTAACACTTCTGAACATATTTGATGCAGTCTGTCTCCATAGTCATCCAGAAATACCCTGCTCTCAGTATTTTCTTTGCTAGGATGAAACCATTCATTTGTGGTCCGCAAGTTCCGGATTGTATTTCTTCGAGCAATCTGGATGCCTCTTTGTCATCGACATACCGTAGTAACCCCAGATCAGGAGTCCTTATATACAGAATTCCTCCTCTTTGAAAGAAATGGTTGGCTAACCCTCAGAGTGTGTGTTTCTGAGTATGGGTTGCGTGCTATGGATACTCTCTCTTTGCCAAATATTCCTTGATGTCGTGGAACCACAGATTCCATCACTCTCTTCTTCAACATGAGCACAGAAGCTGGTTGCTTATGAATTCCTATTGGAATATGATCGATGAAGTTTTTTTCGGGGTGTTGTATCATGGAAGATAAAGTGGCCAAAGCATATATACTCATTCTGAATACTTAGAACATGTTTGAACTCTATCTTTGCGAACCTCTTAATCAGCTCTTGTACGCAGCGCAAATATGGAAATATCTTTGTGTTCTTCATGGCCTATTCTTCTAGAACCTGATGTACCAAGAGAGCGGAATACCCAATTACCAGCAACTTCTGAACATTCATGTCAATAGCCAACCGGAGTCCCGAGATGCAGGCTTCACATTTTTCCATATTGTTGGTACATGGAAATCTGAGTTTTGCAGATACCGGATAGTTTTGGCTAGTTTCTGATACTAAGACAGCGCTGATACCCACTCCTTTGATGTTTGCAGCTCCATCAAAGAACATTCTCCAACCGTCGTATGCCTCGGTGATATCTTCCCTTACAAATGATACCTTCTCATCGGGAAAATATGTTTTCAATGGTTCGTATTCTCTGTCTATAGGATTTTCTGCCAAATGATCTGCCAAAACTTTCCCTTCGACTGCCTTCTGATTTACATAGATGATGTCTAACTCACTCAGCAATATCTTCCATTTTGCTAACTTACGCGTGGGCATGGGTTTCTAGAAGATGTATTTTAGCGGGTCCATCCTTGATATGAGATATGTGGTGTATGCATAGAAATAATGCCTCAACTTTTGAGCTATCCATGTCAAAGAGCAGCAGGTTCGCTCCAGCAAAGAATATCGGGCTTTTTAAGACGTAAATTTCTTACTTAGATAATATATCGCCTCCTCCTTTCTTCCAGTCTCATCATGTTATCCCAGAACACAATCCAACACGGACAAGTAAAGCAGCAGGGATCTTCCTGGTTCTGGCAGGACCAGAACAGGTGATTTAGATAAATATTCCTTTATTTTGTTGAATGCTTTTTGGTACTCTTCAGTCCAACTTGTTGCAGCATCTTTCTTTAGCATCTTGAATATCGGCTCACATATCACGGTTGACTGTGCTATGAAATGGATTATGTAATTGAGATGCCCTAAAAAGCTCATCACATCTTTCTTACTCTTCGGAGGTGGAAATTCATGGATGGCTTTGACCCTTGACGGATCTAACTCAATCCCTTGGTAGATCACGATAAACCCTAAATATTTTTAGCAGGGACTCCGAAGGCACACTTTGTGGGATTCAGTTTCAGATAGTGTTTTCGAAGCCGATCAAAGAATTTCTTTAAATCTGCTATGTGATTTGTACTTCTTCTTGATTTGATGATGACGTCATCCACGTACACCTCTATTTCCTTGTGGATCATGTCGTGGAATATAGTTTTCATGGCTCTCATGTTGGTGGCTCCAGCATTCTTTAAACTAAACAACATTATTTTGTAGTAATGCATTCCCCATGGTGTGATAAAGGCCGTCTTTTAGGCATCCTCTTCATCCATCTAAATCTGGTGATATCCGCGAAGCAATCCGCAAAGGATTGGAGTTCATGCTTGGTGCAGTTGTCAATCAGTATGTGTATATTGGGCATCGGGAAATCATCTTTGGGACTTGCCCTGTTTAAATCTCGGTAATCCACACACACTCTTACTTTCCCATCCTTCTGTGGGACCGGCACGATGTTGGCCAACCAAGTCGGATGCTCAACTACTCTGAGAACCTTAGCTTTCATTTGCTTAGTGACTTCCTCTTTTATCTTCAAACTCATATCTGGCTTGAACTTTCTAAGCTTCTGCTTTACCGGGGGACACATGTATCCGTAGGTAGATTATGAGCCACTATGGATATGCTCAAACCGATCATATCATCGTAAGACCATGCAAATATATCTTCATACTCTTTTAGGAAGCGAACATACTCTTCCTTCTCTAATGGTGAAAGGTGAATGCTTATGCGGGTTTCCTTGACTGTTACAGAATCCCCTAAGTTAACTCTCTCAGTCTTGTCTAGGTTAGACTTAGGCTTGTTTTCAAAGCTTTCCACCTCTCTGACGATTTCCTCAGGTATTACATCGTCTTCCAAATTCTCATAATCACTATCCTTGTGTTGCATTGTCTGATTGTATGTCACAATCGTAGGTTAATCGAATAGGTAATAATAATGCTGTAAAAAAATGTAAAGGATAAAAATAAATACTAAAAATAGCAATGCATTAATAAAATCTTGAAAACATCAACAAGTACGGCTCGATGACTCGAGCAATTATTTCAAACAAAATACTTTCAAAACAAAATGCTGAAAATGTCTTAAATGTTCCAAACTATTAAAAACAATAGATGATAATCTGCCAGGCTACGCAGGAACTCGACGAGCCAGGGATGGTGTAGCAGTCCAGTTCTTGAGAATGGTTCCTCTTTCCACTGTCTGAATGTTAAGGTCTTGCTCCTCCCCCTCCTCCTCCTCAACTATTGCATTGCAATCAGTATCTTCTTCATTCAGAAATAACTTCCTCATGCCGGCTAAGACTTCATCTTCCTCAGATCCCCACATCATCTCTGCTTGTTAGATTGTCTGTTGTAGAGATGGTACTGGTTGTTCCAATGGATAATAAGGACCACTCCATGGCGGGACCAATATTGGTACTCCTGCCAAGTATATTCATACCCAAGCCCGAAAGTTGTACCATGACGCTTCAGTTGTACTGGTTTGGTGATCCCCTGGAAGTTTTTGCCGAGACCTTTTCCAGGCTCATACCCTGTCCATAGTAATATGATTTCTATCTTGTTGCTCAACCATTTGTCCTTTTCATATGCATTGACGCGCTCAATGCGATGGTATGTCTCTTCACCTAGCTTCTTCCTATTCTTATTGACTGGAACAGTCTGATTGGTGTAGATAGGTTTGCTACCATCCCCATGGATGATCACTTCCTAATGATTCTATTTAATTTTCACTGCTTGATGCAGAGTAGAAGCCACTGGCCCAGCGGCATGTATCCATGGTCATCCCAACAATAGATTATAGGTACCAGATATATCCAGCACTTGGAATTCGACATCGAACCAAGTTGGGCCTATTTGTAGGTTGAGGTTGATTTCTCCGATTGTGGCCCTTTGAGATCCATCGAATTCTTTCACATTCATGCTTCTCATTTTTATATCATGCAGGCCTTTTCCCAACCTCTTTAGAGTGGTCAATGGATAGATATTGAGACTGGATCCTCCTTCCATTAATACCCTGGCAATGAACTTGTCCTCAAATCGCACCGTGATGTGCAATGCCCTGTTGTGACTTAGTCATTCTGGTGCTCATCTTCGTGGAAGGTGATTTTATGGCTTTCCAGTACCTGCCCAACCATGTTGGCCATCTCCCCACTAGTAATGTTGTTCGGTACATAAGTTTTATTCAGCACCTTCATCAAGGCATTCATGTGTGTCTCGGAGTTTTGCAACAACGACAAAATAGATATTTGGGCGGGAGTTTTGTTCAGATGATCAACAACAGAGTACTCATTTGCTTGACTTTCCTCCAAAGTTCATCGGTACCTGTCTCGGCAATAGGTGGTTTGGATGCGGTTGCCTTGCTTGTTCCACCCAAGTTTTCAGGTGTAGAGACCCTGCCAGTTTTGGTCATCCTTGTGTCGTACTTGTCTCCTCCATTTTTTCTTTCCCTTTTATCCTGGCTTTCGCAATATAGTCCCATGGGATGGCATCGAACTTTTAGGATGGCGTGGGAGCTACCATCACAATGAATGGTGCATTTACCTTGACCTCAAATAGTTCTTGAGTTTGTACCACAACTGGTGTGAGGGTGACCGGAGATGTTTTGGGTTCATCCCTTTCTCGAATGAGTCTGATTGACCCTTCCAGGTCCCATTCTTTGTCAGTCTCTATTAGATTCACTCCCGCACCTCTGTGATCTGGGAGAGGATTATTGTGCACATTTGGTGCAGTTTCCTTCGCCTGTATGACCTTGTTTTCGATCAATGTTTGAATCTTGTCCTTCAGTGTGAGACACTCATCAACTGTATGACCCTTCATGCCTGAATGATAGGCACATGTCTTATTCGAGTTGATCCACTAAGAAGAATTCTCCATAACAATGGCAGGGATGTGAGTGACATAACCAGCAACCTTCAATCTCTCATATAATTGGTCTATGGGCTTAGCGATCGAGGTGTATTGTCTGGATAGCCTGCGGTCAAAATTTGGTCGTGGTTTTTGGTAGTTTTGGCGGGATGGTGGAGGTGATTGGTAATATGTTCGTTGAGTGTTATAGGCGTGGTATGTAGTAGTGGGTTCCTGTATCTGGGGATGAAGGTTGATATGTGGGTGGAGGTGTTTGGTAGGTGAGTGGAGATTTAGGCCCTTGGCCACCATGACAGCACCTACTTCCTTTTTCTTCGAAATGCCTCCAGATTGTAAGGCTTTGTTTGTGGCTTGAAGTGCTTCTAAATTCGTCAACATCCCACTTTTTATCCCCTCTTATATTCTTTCTCCTAGCTTGATGATGTCGAAGAATTTGTGGTTCTCAATAACTATCAACCTTTCATGGTACTGAAGGTATTGAGCCCGAAAGAAGAACTTATTCATTTGTTCTTCTTCGAACGCTGGTCTTACCTTTTCAACCTCAGATCTTCACCGGATGGCATATTCACAGAAAGTTTTTGTTAGTTTCTTTATGAGGTTATGAATGTAGAAAACATCCGGTGTGTTCTCTGTATTGAACCCAAATATGTCCATAAAGTCTGATGCCATGCTTACCCTGCTTACCCACTTTTTTTGGATACTCACTAGTGTACCAGGACAATGCATCCCCTGTGAGGCTTCGCATGAACAACTTCATGTGGATTTGTTCATTTCTTCCCACTCATACAAGCTTATCACTATAGGTCCTCAGGTGCGCTTTTGGATCACCGGTTCCATCGAACATTTCAAATTTGGGAGGTTTGTACCCCTCCGGCAGCTCTACATCTGGATGAATGCACAAATCTTCATAATTCAAACCTTCAATGCCTTTACAACCTTCGGCATTCTGAACTCTGCCAGAGAGCTTCTTGATTTCTTCCACTATATTCTTGATGAGCAGGTCCTTCTCGATCGAACTCGGGTATGTATAGGGTTTGTTTATGGGTGTGGGGTAAGGTCTCCATGTATATCGGGTTGCTTTGGTGGACTCCGGGGATCTGGATATAAGGGTGATCATTTGTTGAATTTTGGAGGTCAGGAGTGGGTTGTGGTATATTCTGGGGAGTAGATAAATGGTAGTCTGCGGGTGTTGGGTTAGGTGGTGATGATGTTGTTGTGGAGTTAGTACTGGAGGAGGATTAAGGTTTTGAGGAGGTGTAGGGTATGGGTGTGGTGCATGAGGGTTTGGCGGCGGGTTTTGGTTTTGTGGGTTTTGTTGTGGTGCTTGGTTCGGGGTGTTTGGATTTTGTTTGTTAATATCAGGGACATTTAGAGTGAGAGAGAGGTTTGCCAAGTTCCGGACCTACTCAAGTTCTCCTTGTAGTTCCAAAATCTTTTGTCTAGTCGTAAGACTAGTTCATTTTGTGTCGGGGTTCTCCGACTATCTAAAGTTTTGACATTTTTTGCTATGTTGGTGTTATCCTTTCTGATACCACTCAAATCGTCCATTTTCCCTTTCCCTTTGCTTTTGTCTTTATGATCACTTGGTGGAGGAGGAGGTGGAGGACCTCTGAATCTAGTGTGATATGCTAACAATGCTAGTATGCATGAACCAAACTTGGGGAATGGGTATTGAAAGAATGATTGCAATATTGAACATGCTTTGCAAAAATCATGTAATAAATTCGCGTCCTAATTTGGATAACCTCGTTGTGTCCGAGGTAGGCCTAAGCGACACATAGACTTGGAGAAAAATTGATGCCAATAATTGCGTCATTTCATTAATGCGAAAATGAATAAAACCCTTACTAAATCGACATTAAAGATAAAGTTACTAATGGAACTTGGCCTTATTACAATCGAGATCTAAACTAAGCTAGAAAACAGTGAAAAAAACATCATGTCCTAATCAAATTGGTCCCAGAAGGACCTTCTCCATGCTTGGCTCTTTTGACTCCACAATCAAGTTCCCCAGGTTGCGCATATCCAATAATAAGCAAACCCTTTCTAGGTTCCCTCCTTCATTTCCATCCGCGTTCTGATAATCTGTAAGCCTTTTTCTCATCTTTCCTTCGAGCTCCATCAATCCTTGTTCTAGATATTCTAACATTTTTGTTGCATTAGTAGCGATCCCTTTCCAATCATATATAGCCTCCATGTCTATTATATGATGTTCCAGGTGCCTAGCTTCCGACTCGAAAACCCTTTTGCGAATCCTTCTATACTTGACTTTTGCTTTAGCAGCAACATCAATGATCCTATTTTCCAAATTGACCTCTGGCTTGACGTCTCCTGCTGTATAATCTACGAACCCATGATGGATAGAAATACACGTGACCGGCATGGTACCTGTCTGGCTCGATAGTCTCTTTCTCCATAATGACCTTATGGTTCCACATATGTTGTTCCTCGAATTTGAAAGGAATGATGTCCCCTTTGAAGTCTGTCTTGTACTGGACCATGTTGGAAACTCGGGTATGACTTGCTTTCTTCCTGCTTGTCTCATTACCCTTATAGGAGCATAGGGATAAATGTCTCGCAACCGATCAACACCAAATGAGTAGTATCACTTAACCTGATGATGAACTCGCTGCTAGGAAACCACTCAAACATCCAATGTACCTTTTCGTCTGTAAAATTGCTGAAGAAACGGACCCAACTTATAGCGCTTCCGGATTGTGCGAACCTATCTGGGATGAATGTTATTTTTTTGGGATATTGGTAAGCTATGTAATTATTCAATGGATGTCGCAGAAGCTCTTAACGACATTCTCCCCTCTGAAAGTGTTCTAATAACCAAACTTGCAGTAACAGATTACAACCTTCGAAGTGCCTGAATCCTTGCTTGCACCGATCCAGAGTGTGGTACATTTCAGCTAAGATCATGGGGATGATGGTGTAGGTTTGCCCCTCGATACATTCCATTAAAGTTCTTGCAACCATAGCTAAACGAGTGTGGATCCTTCCCCTTTTCATTGGAAATATCAACAATCCGAAGAAGCAGATGATGAACACATAAACCCGACAAAGCGTCCAATCCAATGAAGTAATGGCGAGTTCATCATGATGAAGGCGATATAATTTACTGTGCCCGTGATGATCATAAAGAAATTCAAATGGGATATATGACTTCTTTAAACAAGGCAACTCATCATTTTTGAAACCTAACATCTTTAGAAAACTGCGAGAGGAACCATTCTCTGGTACTAGTAATCCTGGACTATCCCATGTTAGCTTAGCAAAACCTCCTAGCTCTTCTAAAAGGGGAGTCATTTCTATGTCACCAAATTGGAAGACCGCTCTTTTCTCATCCTAGAACATGGTATCAACCTCGATTAAAGCTCTATTCGGTTTGATATTGAGCAAAGACGACAGGTTGAAAAGTACTCTTTTCACATGATTCTTATCGCAAGGCGCAAGGTCTTTCCACTAGTCAATCAGCAGAGGTGGGATGTTTTGGACCATGCCGAATCTGGGGACTTCGTGCTTCATTTTCTGCAAACAAATAAAGGTTAGCCCTTTCCCCCTCCAGATTCGACTATTTACACAATATTGGTGAACATATTGGCGTATTTTCTCCAAGTAATGCACATAACATGATGATACCCATTGGGATTATGGAAATCCCGTCGGGCTTTGGACAAGGCTTATCTTGGAGGGCTATTATGTTAACAACATCTTAACCCGTACTTGTTTTACCATGATGCATGTACATTTGATATTGGAGTAAGGTTTCTAGAAAGGACTAGACATGTACTCTCTAGTGGACAACTTGAGAGGGAAAGGAACGGGACCGTCGACTGCACCGCTGATCGACTAGTTTACCGCAAATAAGCCTTTCCGATTTAAAAAGGGTAATTATGGAAGAGATGGGACACTCATCAAGTGCCGCTATGTTGATAAGTGGCACGAGTGGAGTATGATGTGGAGCATGCTTTATGCAGAGATAATAAAACGTTTTCAAGTATTTGCATGATAAATTTGTAAAAGAAGTAAGTACAGCAATAAGGTAAAAGTAGGAAAGAAAGACAAAAGAAAGAAGTCAGTTTAATCCATGGAATATATGCAACAATGTAAAAAGCATGCGAGGGAGTAGGGATGGGAGAGGCATGCTATAGTAGTCTTAAACAAAATGAAGAGAAATGAAAAGCAGTCATAGCAAATAGAGGTGAACAGGGAAGGGATGCGCATATCATGCCGGATTTAGACGAATAAGGGTGAATAGGGAAAATGAGGTGCATGTAATAGCAAATTTTAACAAATAAATATGGAGAAAGGGAAGGGATGTGCATGTCATCACAAAGAAAATAATCCACATAAGCCAAGTTCACTATGGTAAGAGCCTAAGTATATTTCCCAGCAGAGTCGCCATGTTGTCGCGCCATTTTTCTCGCAAAATTGGGTTTCGACATGTGACAACTCTTTTAAAGGAGGTATTAAAAGAGAAGAGTCGCCACCTAATGATTTTTTAAGTGCGTTAGGGCACCTATTTGTGAATAACTCTGTTTAACTAATCAATGCCACCAAAGATCGGGTAAAGGCTCAAGTTACCTCAATGAGAAGGTGTTAGGCACTTTTCGAGGTCCTCAACTGTGGGTCCCCGCCGAACTTTAAGCTATGTGGATTATAATTAAGCAGAATGATCAAATAAATGCAAAATAAAAAAGGGCAAAGAAATTTATTATGACACAAAGAGAGTTGATACAAATCGACAAGGGTATGATTATAACAGTCTATACTAGATGACTAAGTGTATAAAGAAAAGGAAAAATTGGGTGGGAGTCCTATGTTTTTTAGCATAAAGGATCACCCCGTGCAACATAAATAATAATTCGCAACTTCCTTGAGATAGGGAGTTGCTCATATTATTCAGTGGGCATAGACTATCATCTCCTGCTACCCGATTACTATGTAAAAGTTGTTTACCTAAAGGCGCTCTAGTTTGATTATGAGTCGTACCCTATGTGTGCACTACCTGTCCTATGCCTATGATCCAAGAGGCGTTGGACCTCTATTTGGGTGGTTATAGACTTACCTAGGATGCTCAAAATGATAAACTAAACAACATTCAAAACAAATAGGACTGCACTTAAGGACAGTTAAAGGCTCAAGTTAGCCTCTGCAATTAGATAACAAATGCACGCAAACAGATTTCTACATTAGACAGTAGACAATTTGCAGAACCGAGGCAAATTGAAGTCATTAAGCCCTATAAACATGGTTTCTAAATAGTTGTGATACTGCTATGCTATTTGTTGAGGTTACAAATTATAAGTTCTTAAAACTTATAGACATGATCTCTAAGTGATCTATGCAATAAGAGGGAGTGAAAACCATTGGAAATGCTCAGAATCATTCGTGTTTAATCCTATTGGCATGCTTTCTAAGTGAGTGGAAGTATTTTAGCTAAGTTATAATAATTGGAAGTTTAAAACTTATTTTCTATAACACTTCCTCCTATAAGTATATTTTCTAGGCGAGTGATAGATATAACAGCAGCTGATGGATCAGTTAAGAACTTATGGACTATCTGGATGAAGACTAGTAGCACATAAGCTAGGATGATCCTATATACATGTTTTCTAATGCTTGAAATTATGCAAATTGAAAGGCAGTTAATGGCATTTGTTTCCTATAGACCTGATATCTAATGAACATGCTGCAGTAAACATAGGAATAAATGGGGTACTTAAGCTTATGCTTTGATAATAAACAAGTTTTGTGAGTGTGTGATTTCTCTAATGGCATGATTTCTACTAGTGTAAATGGAAATCTGAATAGCATACATGGCAGGTTGGATAAAAATAACAACTAAGTCATACAAACCCTACAGGCATGTTTTCTACCCTTTATGCAAACATTAGAATATACCCGTGTCCCCAAATTTCACTAACACCCCAATTATTTATTACAAAGTTATTGCAGACTAAATGAGGAATATAAACATAAATATTACATCAGAAACTATAGTAGGCCTAAATAAGGACCAAAAGATACGCAATATCGCCTGGGCGTTCAACATGCTCCCCTTCCCAAATAACATGCCCAGATTCAAACAGGACTATGCCCATCAGCACAGCCCAAAAGTCGTAGGGGAATTCAGACCGAACCAAACAACCACGAACTGACCATATGACATAGAAATTAATTACACAACCTGCTTTGCAGATTAAACACACAATGTGAGGGAAAACTAATTGCAAGGGACAACTCAAATTTCTAGCAACAAAGAAAGTGATCCACAAAACTCAAATCTCAGTGTGTCAGAGTTCACAAGGGCCTCAAATGGACCCTGAGCAGTGCTCACACTAGGGAGGTCAAAAGAGAGAGTTATGGTGGCCTTGGCTTTCAGCCGGCCAAGAATGATAGGTTCAGAATAGAGTAGGTAACAAATAAGAGTGAAAGAATAGTGATCAAATAGAGGAATTTAAAGAGGTGCATTTGTATTTTAGAAACAGACATGGTAGTGATGATTAAACAAATAACATAGAAGAAACAAAACTCCAAGGACAGGTCGATATCACAGGCTCAAACACTTAACACATTAGGACAGAAAACATTTTTTTATAAGAAGTAGGGGAATCATGCCTTCTGGGATTACAAAACTAATATACAAAGGTGCATTATGCCAAACGAGATAAAATAGAGCACTAACTTAAAAGGTTTAAAGCATAAAGGTCAAAATTATGTTGAACACCAGAACGTAAATAAGCCAACTTACATCAATAAGGAAAAACATGTCAAATATTATAAGAAAACACAAGTTAAGAAGTTATCCTAAAGGGCCCAACTAGTTACTAGGGAATACAGAATTGGGTAAACTAAAGACATAATGAGTGATGAAAATAATCATAGGTGAAGGTCATAGCTAGAGTGAAGGTTTTAACATATATTAGGACATACCATTGATGTTAGTCAGTCAATATAGGAACCCAGGACGAATCAGTGAAACAAACTCCTGCCAAATAGCCAATGCAAACATTCGAAGTACCAACAAGTTGGGCTAAACAAAATTAAGAGAGTCTAAATTGTTCAAATCAAGCATAAACATATCTTAGAGCTGGCAGTTTAGGTAAAATAAAATTCTAAATAGGTTCAGATCACAAACAAATTTGATGACAAGTAGATTGCACATATAGATGGTCTAGAATCACATTAGGTCATGAAATTTCAGAGACACGAATATGAAAATCAGGAACACAGGACAATGAATATTGCAAAAGCTATGGAACTAACCAGTTATTGATTGACAAATAGACAAACAAGAAAGGACAGATTCCACAATACTCTGAACGTCAACAAAGAGCAATAGAACCCAGGATATTAGTGCGTCAATGTTCCCAAGGGCTTCAAAAGAACCCACGGCAGTGCTCGCACAAATAAAAGTTGAAAAATCAAATTTCGGTAGCCTTGGCTTTCAGCCGGCCAAGATCCAAAGTATAGAATAAGAGAATGAGAGAATAATAGAATGAGAGCCTTTAATTTAGTTAATTTTGTTAGTGAAAGTCTGTCCATAAGGGGAGTAGGGGAGGGATTTATATAGTGGTCCAAAATCAACATCCAAATAAGGTAACATAATTAATCGAACAAAATAAGGAAGTAGAAGCATGAAAAATTGTTCAGAATCAACTTAAGAGAGAATCAAGAAAACCCTAGTTCAAAAAGAACACACGGATGGTCAAAAATCTCACTGAATTAGACCATATAGCCTGATAGTGAGTGCATATAGACGAAATATCGTCTAAATCTCAAAGGTTGAA